>OX359290.1:72058875-72218875 GCA_947179395.2 Pulicaria dysenterica | reverse complement strand
GTTTGAAAAATAAAAAGAATAATATATATATATATAGGGTAAGGTTATATAAAGAACCTCCCTTAAACATAAAACATAAAAAACCTTCTCTGGTAATGACACGTGACATATAGTTTAGGAGCAAAAAAAGAAAATTGAATATATATATATATATATATATATATATATATATATATATATATATATATATATATATATATATATATATATATATATATATATATATCATCGTCGCCTCACATCCCCAACGACCCCCAACAAACTTAAAAAAACCCGTCACTTACTTTAAATAATCATAACTCGTTCATTTTTAACAATTTTAACCAAAAATTTATACTTTTAGATTCACTTTTTCATCCGTTTTTAACAATTTAAAACAAAAAATTATACCGTTAGATTCAGTTTTTCATCCTCTTTCAAACAAGACCGGGCTTGATTTATTTCAGAAACTTTTTCTTTTGAAATGCAAATTTTGCATTTTGAGCTGTGTTCATACTAAATGCAAAATGCAAAAAATCAAAAAATGCAAAATATCATCATATAGGTCATCCAGATGCTTCCAAAATGCAAAATATAATATGCAAAATGCAAACCCAAAACTGATTCAATGAAAAATGCAGCCCAAAAGTGTAAAATTACACATTCAAAACCAAAATGCAAAATCCATAGAACGTAAAGTGCAGAATGCAAAAAACGAAAAACGCAAAATATAAACATGCATGTCATCTGGATGCTTCCCAAATGCAAAAATCATGAAAATGCAAAACGCAAATCCAACATGATTCAATGAAAATGCAGCCCAAAATGCAATATTACACATTCAAACCAAAAATACAAAATCCGACAGAAACACTACCTGCTGCCCAAATGCAAACAAAATTTTCATGTTAATTTTTTTTAAGAAAAAGATGGGAATAGTGATCTAGTTTGAAAGAGGATTAAAAAACTAAAATATTGGTATAAATTTTTTGTTTAAATTCACAAAATTTAAAAATTTATGACAATTTAAAGTTTTTGAAGGTTTTTTTTTTAAATTCGTAGGTTGGTTGGGGGGGGGAGGTATTTTCCATGTTTGACATTTTCTTCTTAAATTAATACATGATAATTACAGTTTTGCCATTGTAAAATCTCATCCATTGATTTTGATGATCCAAATTGGTTCTTTGTGTTCTTTGTTTAAGATGAGGTTCTTTGTTGATGCAATATATATATATATATATATATATATATATATATATATATATATATATATATATATATATATATATATATATATATATATAAGTTCATGCGAGAACCGTTGTTAGCGTGAGAACCGCGAGAACCAATCTAAGCCGTCCAATTCCCCCTTCTTCAATGTCATTGTCCACCCATGAATTCCTCACATGCACCCTGCCACACCCTATCCCTCCACGCTCTCCACCCATGATACTTCCCTTATCTAGGGCACGACTAAGATTGATTCTCGCGGTTCTCGCACTAACAACGGTTCTTGCATGAACCCTCCCCTATAAATATATATATATATATATATATATATATATATATATATATATATATATATATATATATATATATGTTAATCTCCTAGGTAATGTAAAAAGTAGTTTTTTTTAATTATATACGTATGTAGCCGTTGGGGAGTGAAAAAATATTAATTTTCGGTTGATCGGTAGAAGTAAGCTGAGAGGGTGGGAGAGCCTGATAGAGAGTAGGGGTGTTTGGGTTCCAAGCCGCTGATGTGGCAACCCAACTCGTAGCTAACCCAAAGGCGCTACCTTTGGCCTAAGATTGAGATTGAAAAATTGTTAATTTCAATCTGCATCTTCTAGTATGCTGCGGGCGAGAATGAGAACTCTATGACGGCAATTGTTGAAAACTCTATGATCCATTGTGAGTATCTTAACCGATGATATTACGTGTTTGAATGCAAGGAATTTTGATAGGGATTCGATAAAAGCCCTCGATTGTTGGAGTTACATAGCAAATCAAATAGCGATTGGATAATCACAGTTTAGTCCACGGGTAAACTCTATGACGTATGTTAACTAATGATATGACGTATGTTAACTAATGATATATAATTATAAACAACCTATAATTAACTACATTAATATACAAATTTCATAAAACCTCTTCACATTTTCAAAAAGTCCCCTTACATGTTTCATAAAATCCACTCATAATTTTTATCTAATCACCTCCCAAGTTGATTTAAAATTGAATTTAATTGAGCAGTTTCTCCACATTTGACCACACTATACCAATCAGAATCATCATTTGTCCACGTCATATTTTTCATTCATCATTTACGTGACAGAAAATGCTATCGATTCAATATATAGAAGAATAAATTCAAATCATTGATGAACAAACAATAAACAAAATATGGAAGTACCTACATTTCAATTCAATATAGTTATTCAATACAAGCACTAACTCAATTATTGATAACAAACAATATAAAAAAGTTGAATTACCTAATTTTTAATTCAATATACTAATTCGATACAAAAACTAAATCATTGTTGAACAATCAATAATGATTCAACCAAAACTTTTATACACAATAATCATCGACTTTATATACACAACATATGTACCGATCCTTCCAAATAAATAAATATTATGAATCAAGTTGTGTAAAAAACGAAAGCCAACATAATGACTCAATCTTCAGACCACCTCTATCTAGTAACCGGTTTTGGGCCACTGCAACCTTAGAAGAGAAAAGACCGCAGCCGCACGCAAAAAAAAAAAACACTATAATCCTTTACAAAAAACTGCCGCAACCGCTGAAAAAACCCTATGACTTGATGTTGGTGTGAGTGGATACTAAGGCCATGAGTAGCGCCTAAACCCAACCCAAAGCCACATCAGCTACCGCATCAGCTTTTTTTTCCAGCCCAAACTCAACCCAAAATACAAGTAGCACCCAACCTTCAACCCAAATCAACTCAAATCTCTTTTTCCCGGGATGGGAGCCGGATGAATCCGGATTGAAACCGGGTTGCGTAAATTGTTGAAAGCCGAGAGGAAAACTGGCAGAGGATGGTGTGTTAGAATCCGGGTTTCGGACTCGGGGGTTTCGGGAATCCATGTTGAATATCGAAAATTTGAAAGAAAAAATGTAATAAAGAGAAGATTAGGATGAGTTTGGGATGAAAGGAAATATGAAATGGATGAAGGTATTTATATAAATATGGTTTGAAAAATAAAAAAATAATATATATATATATATATATATATATATATATATATATATATATATATATATATATATATATATATATATATATATATATATATATATATATATATATATATATATATATATATATATATATATATATATATATATATATAACCGTTAACCTCCTAGGTAATGTAAAAAGTAGTTTTTTTAATTATATATGTATGTAGCCGTTGGGGAGTGAAAAAAAAATTAATTTTGGGTTGATCGGTAGAAGTAAGCAGAGAGGGTGGGAGAGCCCGATAGAGAGTAGGGGTGTTTGGGTTCCAAGCCGCTGATGTGGCAGCCCAACCCGTAGCCAACCCAAAGGCGCTATCTTTGGCCTAAGATTGAGATGAAAAAACTGTTAATTTCACTCTGCATCTTCTAGTATGTTGCGGGCGAGAATGAGAACTCTATAACGGCAATTGTTGAAAACTCTATGATCCATTATGAGTATCTTAACCGATGATATTACGTGTTTGAATGCAAGGAATTTTGATAGGGATTCGATAAAAGCCCTCGATTGTTGGAGTTACATAGCAAATCAAATAGCGATTGGATAATCACAGTTTAGTCCACGGGTAAACTCTATGACGTATTTTGAGTATGTTAACTAATGATATGACGTGTTTGAATACGAGAAAGATGCAATAACCGCACCTAACTAATAAAATATCTAATGGTCAAACGAAAGAAAGAAGCGAATGACGTTATGTTTCATTGTCATGAACGCCACTTGATGATAACCACTCCATCTATTGGATGGTGTTTGCCAAAATAGAAATTATTAGATTAAAGAGTGAAAAGTATGTGCGGACTTAATTCATTGGACCAATTGAGTGTTCATATTTAAGTCTTGCCGTTTTTTACTTTTCTAAGTTTATTGAATATATTCATTCATATTATATGCCTGCCATGGATGCATGCACCAAAAAAGTGTTTAACTGTTTGTTAAACGAATTTCTTACGATGCTTTTATGCTTTACAATTAACTATAATTAATTATTTTGTGTAGAGATTCGACACCTACAAAATAGATTCAAATATTAGTTTTTCTTTTAAGGGTGAATAATGATTTAATCATCAAAATTTGTGTTCATTTTCGGTTTAACTATTAAAGTTTTTTTCTAAACGATTTTACCATAAAATTTTAAATTTGATATGATTTAAACCTCAAAGTATTTTTTTCAAATGGTTTAAACCTTGATGTTTTGTTAAAAAAAAAAACCTTATTAATCACTTAAGTTTTGTACGGTTTCGATTTTACCCTCTCTACATGATTATGCATTTTAGTTTAATTAAAAATTTAACAAAACTTAGAGGGTTAAACCATTTTTTAAACAATATTTAAGGAATAAATGGTTTGGGAAAAACAATTGAAGTTTAAACTAAAGTGAAGATAACTTTGAGGATTAAATTATAAAAAATTCAAACTTTATGGTAAAATCATTTAAAAAAAAGCTTTGATGATAAAACCGAAACTGAACTAAAAACTTTAATGGTTAAATCATTATTCACCATTCTTTTAATAGCAAAAAGGTAAGATAAGAGAAAGAGTTTCTACATTACAATCACCCAACCTCTAGCGAGTCAAATATACTATAAATAGTAAAGTAATAGGTAACTAGCAAAATGCTATATAACTATCGATTAAACAAATTAAAATAAAAAAAATTAAGATTACAACATCACATAGACCAAATTAGAGAATTATATTTGGTTATAAATTTCACCTAAGTATACAACGAATCCTATATCTCATCCGTGACCAAAGATGCTATAAAGATTTTCTTGTTAAACATCAAATCATTTAACAATGTTTTGGGATGCATATCTTGTACACATAATGTTAAATATATGTTCAAGAAACTTTTACAATCCTTTTTGTTAGGGATATAATTTGCACACAATAAAATTTTGTCATAATAATAATAGACGTGTGTTTGAATAATATTGCCCTTAAATACACTGAAGAAAAAAAATTTCAAAACAAATATATTATGATTGGTATACATAACTAATATTTATTACGTACAAATCATTTTCTATTTTGGTATTTCATAGCCACTCCTGATAATAAAAAAAAAAAAAAAAAAAGACATTCAACTATATATGTCCATTTTTGCCCCATTATATATATGATATTAAAAACGCAAAAAGTTATAACTTACGTGTTAAAAGAAACATCCGTAATGTTAACTACAAAATCTGCTCTTTTTAGTTTTTCAAAATAATTAATCAAAGTGTTTTTGCTATTAATTATACACACATACACACACAAAAATGTATACAAAACTAATGTGTACGTCATAAATATATAGAAATACATACATATATACTACCTACATACAAGCATATATATATATATATATATATATATATATATATATATATATATATATATGAACGCAGGCAAACAAGGATTAGAAAAACCCAACAAAACTTTTTCCCTCAATTACCCTAATCTTAATTTCTCAAGTCTTTCTATCTAAGGCTGTCCTCAACCGTTCTAATCCAGTGTTCATGAATCGTCGTGACATCTCCGAGACTAACACAACACAATATCATTTGCAAAAATCATACACCATGAAATGTTTTCTTAGATCACCCTTACCTCTCTACATAAATAAAACATATTATTCATCCTTAAAAGTTTCTTACGCAACTTAATAAACTTTTACCGGGTTATTTACATCAATGGCAAATTAACGAGAAACCTTAATCTAAATTCTATAGTTTATATCTGTTGTGGAGAGATGGAAGCTGACGTTGTTGTCTTATCATTTCTAAAAATCTGTCGATCCTCGGTCTTATATTTCCTTCCTATTTTACTTCTATCCGCGCATAGAACTAATTAACACAATGATTCTATTCTTGTAGATTTGTATATAGTTGTTTCCCGCTCGATTAATAGCTATTAGTGCTCGCTGATCATATGTATATCTTCCAATCTCTTTTGTGATTCCTATTTTACTCTCTATCCGCAAATAGAACTGACACAATGATTCTATTTTTGTACATTTGCATAGTTGTTTCCCGCTCGATCATTAGTTATTTGTGCTCGCTGATCATCTGTATATCTTCCCATCTCCTTTGTGATTCCGTCACAATCCTCCAACTATCTTGATACATATAATTTCTTCATATTCAAACATAGGTCGGGACATATGCTTCTATAGAAGCTTGTTAGAAATACTTATTTCTGCATGTTAATCCGTTTTATGACATGCAACGACAATGCTTATTGAACGAGGAACAAAAAAAAAAGAAACAATACTTATAAATTAATGTATTTCTCTGTCAAATTTTTTTTAAATCAGTAATAAATAACATAAAATTAAATACAATAACTTAATTAAAAGATTATAATAATGTTGATTTTGCAAGCTTATTGAAAGATGACTAGTATACCAATATTTACTAAGAACATATGCAAAAGCATATATAGTGGATGTCTATTAACACCACAAGGAAAAAGTTAAAGGCCATTGAATACGTGAAACTTTTAATTATGATTTCATAAAAGAAACTTAGAGGAGTATTAAATGAGAATATATAATTTGGTGAGAATAAGAGATTTAAATTTGATCCTTCATTTAAATTTATCTATATTTGTTTCTTTATTTTATTTATTACTCAATCATTAACTTCGACGAACATGAATTGCAACAAGTGAATTATGTACGACCGTTAAATCTAATAGATCAACAATTAATTGATAACTATATGTTTGGTTGGACGGAAAGAAATGAAAAATGAATGAAATAGATAAATGAATGGAATAGTTCATTACAATTTCATCCGTATGTTTGATTGCTTTCTCGGAATGGAATGAGTCATTAATGTAGTATGTTTGGTAGAGAGGAATAGACGTTGGAATAAAATAAAATAAATAAACAATAACCAAAATGCCCATGTATTAAAAAATAGATATAACTTAAATTTAAGTAATTTCATATATAAAATTTATTTTAAATATACTTACACGTCTTAAAAATATTGATAAATATTAAAACTACGAGATTATCATTAATCCGACATTAAAAAAATGACGACTTTTTTATTAAAATGATCTTTACATACGACATTGAAAAAAAGAAAAAATATTATTTATTTATATATTTTTATTGAAAACAATACTTTCTTTATCAAATGTTCGTATTTTATATACACATTTCTAAATGTATTTTACTTTTAACTAGTTATAATTTAATAAACGTATGTAAATCAATAACTTATTATATAGAAAGATTAAACATAAAAAAATTTAAAAAACTTAGTTAAGAATATTATAGAAAATGTCTTATTTAATAAATTTTATAAACATCTAGAAAGTATTTATTAATGTTAGTAAAAGAAACTTAAAAAAAAAGATTAATTAGTAAAAGTTCATTCCATTCCATGATGAAATGATGAAAAAACACATATCCCCTATGGAATGAAATGCAAGGAATCTCATTACTTGTGTAATGGGTCATTCCATTTCTATGCGACAAACAAACATGTTTTTTCCATTACGCAGGAATGAGTTATTTCATTCATTCTCTCATTTCTTCGTAACAAACGTTGCCTAAGATTTGTTCTCTCATTCTCACTTAAAATCAATTCTCACAATAACCCTCCCCTATATATATATATATATATATATATATATATATATATATATATATATATATATATATATATATATATATATATATATATATATATATATATATATATAATTATGTAAGATCAAAATCTAATCAGTGGCTGAAATTGCTTCTCGCACTTTTCGCAAATAAGAAGATTTTTGCATGAACCCCCCCCCCCCCCCCTCTCTCTCTCTCTCTATATATATATATATATATATATGGGAAGGTTTATTTGAGAACCGATTTTAGTCTGATCGAGTATCGCGGTAATCAATCTTAGTCGTTGATTTGATAAGTGGAATTGATGGATGTAGAGCGTGGGGGGATCAAGTGTAGCAGGGTGAATGTAATAAATTCATGGGTGGGTGATAGCATTGAATGAAGAGGAATTGGATGGCTCGGATTGGTTCTAGCAATAAAAATAGTTCTTAAATTAACTTTTTCACACACACACACACACACACACACACACACACACATATATATATATATATATATATATATAGGGGAGGGTTCATGCGAAAATCTTCTTATTTGCGAAAAGTGCGAGAAGCAATTTCAGCCACTGATTAGATTTTGATCTTGTGGTTCATATTAATCATAATTAATATTTTTATTTAATTCAAAAAGGTAAATTAGTAAACTTACATATTTTCTCTCTCCTCTTTAATTAATTTTTTTCTTTTTCCAATCTATTAAAATTTATCTCTCCTAAATTTTAAATTAAAAAGATAAATAAAAATGATTTTCTAATATTTTTATTAATTTGATGGTGTGCACTGATGAGCATAACCTAACAGTTAATATGAATTATAAAAGTATACGAGTTAATTTTTTATTAACTTGACTATGTACAACATTGAATGTTGACAAACGTATATGAGTTTTAAAATGAATCTTACAATATTCAATGCTGAATACATTACTACACTGTTCATGAAGCAGTCGACGATGGAGGAATAGCCTAGCAGTCGACGATGGTGGATGAGCCTAGCGTCGACTGAGAATGGTGGAATCATCAGGTCTCGTAAAATCAGGATTACGAAGGGGCAGGGTATCGAGAGATTTTGATCAAGTAATTGAGGTGTTATTTAATTTAATATTTAGGTTTTTTAATTGATAATTAAATAAAAAAAATGGAAGGTCACTTGGTAACTTGCTATAGCAAGTTAACTATATAAGATTATATAGGATTGGAACAAAAACAAAAGTTTAGTAGTTTTTAGTATACAAAAAAAGTTTGAGTGACTTTAAAAGAATAAATTTAAAAGTAGGTTACTATTCTGTAGAGTTATCCCCGTATTTAATCATCACTATTTTAAGTAATCTCTCCTTGTTCACCAATGAATCTAAATAATAAATACATAGTTTTTATTTTTATCAAATAAATTATAATAATTTATACCTATTCACCATATAACATTTTATTTTTCATTCACTATGCAACACTTTTCAATACTGAATTGCAGATACAGTCGTTGAATACAAGAAAAAAATCAAAAAAAGAAAATATACATTGTTGAATGACTGAGGCTTTTAAGCATCGTACACAAAAAACATGTAAAGATTGAGGCATTTAAACAAAAATCAAAAAACCTAAAGAAATACAAAAATGAATCTAAGGTTGGGCGTTGTACTAAACCCGCAGCCCACGGGTACACAGCGGGTAGCTGGCGGGTACCAAAGGAACACCAAAACGGTGTTTGGGGGTTCACGGCGGGTTCCGTCCTTCGGGTTGATTTACTCGCGAGAAACATTGCACCCAACCCCACCCCCCACCCCTCAACAGTTATTTCTTTTTTTCAATCCACACAATATATATATATATATATATATATATATATATATATATATATATATATATATATATATATATATATATATATATATATATATATATATATATATATATATATATATATATATATATATATATATATATATCTTATTTCTCTTCTTTTTTACATTTTATTTCACAATTAAAACCTTTTATTTCTCTTATTTTTTTAAATCCACACACACACTATATATATATATATATATATATATATATATATATATATATATCTTATTTCTCCTCTTCTTTTTTACACCACAATTATAACCTTTTATTTCACAATTATAACCTTCTACTTCTCCTCCTTTTTTTAATCCCCACACACACACACAATATATATATATATATATATATATATCTTATTTCTTCCCTGCTTTTTACACCACAATTATAATATTTGGAGTAATCAAGGACCCGGCAACGTAGATGAGTAGTTTATTTATCTTTTTATGTAAGTTTTAAATTTTTAGGATTTTATTTGTAATTTTCGAAATTTAAGTTATTAATGGATTTTATTTGTAATTTTCGAAATACTAGTTTTAATTTATTTTTTATTTTTAGTTATTAAATAAAATATTATTTAGTTAAATAATTAATTGTTAAATTGAAAATAAAACAAAAAAGTGAAAAGGAAAATGGTAGATACAATACTAGTTGGAGGTAAAGAAAGGGAAAGGGAAAGGGAGGGAAGCTGATGTGGCAGTGGGTAAGGAAAGGGAAAAGGGTAGGTGTTGGCATAGCCTAAAACACAGAAATAAAGAAGCGATTTAAACACAAAAATAGAGAAAAAATAAATGAAAAACCCGATGGACGATGTGCAGTGGTGGAATTGTGGAAGTGATGCTGGTGGAGCAACCCTAGCCATTTGTGCAAAACGAGGATAGCGATGGTGATGCTGTGGTGGCACTGTTGAAGGCGGTGGTGCAGCGACAGTGCTGTTGAAGGCGGTGCGGCAGCGGCCTTGTGGCCATGTCAAACTTGAAGTTAAAGATCTGTAGAGAACCCATGGAGAAACCCGAATGTTGCTGCACCAAATCTGTAGAGAACCCATGGCCGGCGGTTCTATGGTTGCAATCAAGCTTGATGGAGGTGGCGAATGCAAGGCGGAGGCAAGGCAGAGGCGGGGCGAGGCGAGGCGAGGCGAGGCGAGGCGAGGCGGAGGTAAGGCATAGGTGAGGAGGAGGCAAGGCAGAGTGATGGCCACAGATCGACAGGGGGGTTGTATCATATCGTTTTTTGTAACCTTATGCGTATGTTTTCCTGAGACTTGGGTTTAAATAGAAACGTGGGAGGAGAGAGGAGAGAGGGAAGGCTTATATATATATATATATATATATATATATAGATTTATATAAGAAATACAATCACGTATTTTCGTATCATGTTACTATGTTTCTGCCATCAAGTTCGCCCTCCAGCTTACGTCGATGTTTCCACCGCTGGTTAGAGTATCGATGCGGTACGTCGTCAATTTTTTAAAAGTCTCATTTAATTCGCGTTTTATTATTTAAAATTGTTTTATTAATATTTGATATTTATTATCTTTTAAACTAACCCGTATATCACATGGGTATATAGTCTAATATTCTTTTAAATGGATTAGGATGAGTCAGTGATACACTTATCATATTTTCTATTCTTTTCATAAATGCACACTTTTTTCAGTATCAACTCTTTATCTTTATATTTTTGTGAATTAAAAAAATGTATAAACCTTTTTATAACAACCAAAAAAGTTATAGATTTATAAAGAATGAGCAAATATAAGATTAAAGTCAAGCAAATAAGTTTTCTAATGCATGCTTAAGTTGCTTAAGTAGAGGTTACAAATTTGATGCCCTGATTTGGGAAGATAATTAGATAAAGTAAGACAAATCAAAGCCTTAGGACGGTGTTTGACTGTTTGCTTATTAATGGCTTATTTTCAAAGCTTAGTTTTTATAAGTTCATTTTTTTTATTTTATTTTTCACAAGTATAACTTATTTTATCATAATATGCCATAATAAGCTCATAAGTCATAAAATAAACTGAAAAGAACTAAATTTTAAAAAATAATCCCGGTAAATAAACTCTGAACAAGCTAAAACAAACACCCCTTTAATATGTGATTTAATAGCCAAAATGAAACAAAGAAAGAAGCATCAGTAGCTGTCTATGTAGAATTAAAAAGAAAAGAAAACAGTCAGGTGGGCTTGGGGTGTGGGCCTAAAGGGGGAGAAGAGTCTGCTTGGCTTCTATTTGGGCTGAAAACACAATAATTTATCATATACATTATGTAAATTGTAAAATAAGGAAATGTAAATGAAAATGAATGTAGAGATATTACACAATAAAATGTAACCTACTAAGTTACAAACATAGTAATGATTTTTTGGGAAAAATGTTTTAGTTGTATAAATATTTCTAATGATAGTAAAGTAAGCAAAATAAATACAAAAAATATATAGATTACCTACATGAATGAGATAAAGAAAGAAAATGTAGGTTAAGTGTTTTATGTATATATTTTTACGACGATAATTTTAAATAAGGTTATATTCCACGCAAATGAATAAATAACATATATGAGGCAAGCATTGTATGGAATGGATATAGTATTAAAAAATGATTAAAGGACATTGTCTTAGATTATATTATGTGAATTGTAAGTCGAGGCTACAATAAAAAAGAACGGTGTCGTTAAGTATTGTGTTTTGAGATGGGTTTTCATGTCTTTTATCTATGTTGTGTTGAATGCCTAAAATAGAAATATTATTTACTTATATAAATTGTTTAATGTAAAGTTTATACATGCATACTTAAAAATGGAACTTTATGTTCATTCACCGTGTCATATATGATAATCACAACTGACTTAGTTAGTGTATGTGTTATAAAAGAATTTATGAATGCCATCTTTGATTAATGTATGATAATGATGTGTGGAAATGATATAATGTTTTTACTTGTAAGGGTGCGCCAAGTTAGATGTAATGAAAACATGAACGTGTTATTATTAAGGGAGATAATTTGTATATAATAAGTTTTTATCACACATAACAATTATGACTTTTATGTCTCTACAATCTCACTATCTTTTATTCTCATTAATATATTCAAAGATATAATGGTCCAAACAACTAATTGTTATGTATGAAAAAACCTATTATGGACAGATCATCTTATTATTAGTAACATATATAATCTAACATATCTTAGACAATGATAAGACATACTCAAAGGATAGAGAAAAGATTTAGAGGCCTTGGAAAAAGAAGACTTATTAAGATTATTACCACCTTTAAATGTTAGGTTTTCGGTTGTAATATTTCCCTTTGAAACAATGATATGCATGTCTATTTACCCACTTCGCCACTAAATATTTAGATTGTATGGGATTTTGTACCAATGCAATACCTCGGTTTTAGGTTGTTAGTGTGTTACATCGTTTCCTAGTAGTATTATTTCTTTATTTTTTATATTTATCACCATAATTTTACACTTTTTCTATATCTAACTCCCTTTTTTGAGTTTTCTTCATTAAAATTGTTCACACTTATATTTGTATAAACCTTTTCCTTAGTATTTGTTTTCTCCAATTTTATTTGAATATGAAAAGTTTGTCTACATTTACATTTTCCTCGTTTTTGTTTGTGTGAATTGTTACAAAATAATCCACGACTCCAATTGTATAGAATATGGAAAAAGATTGTCGCACATTTTAATTTGTTACATCATTTTAATTTGTATACAATTACGTCAATGTACTTTATCCTACTTTAACTTTTGTTTCTTTTCAAAAAAAAAAAACTTTGTTGTCGTATATACTAAAAACAAGTAATTAACATGTTCGTTTGTACATATTTATTTATAAACGAGTTGCATTTTATCCGCATGTTGCAATGACGCCAAATATAGAAACTATTATTCGAACACATATATTTAAAGGTAAAATGAGATAAATTTTTAATAAGATTAATTGAAATTTTGTCATTCTGTTTCGATTGAAACCGTTTTAAGATACTTTTCATCTTGCGTCAAATATTCCACTTAGTATCGATAAGCCTTACAAAAAATAGAACTATTCTAATTTTTTTTTATCTAAAACATAAAAACTAACTTTAAGATTATAATATTAAAGAATATATTTTTGGTTAAATATCACATCACGTCTTCATGATAAAATCTATATTGAAATGTAGATTTAATTAGACTATACAAAAATAGATGTATATTCATGAGTTGTGTTCAATATAGTCTATAATAAAAACATAGTTATAAAATTTTAATATTCAATCACATGTGTTTCAATAAACAATCACATGTGATTGTAACATTATCACATGTGAATTACGAAAATGTCACTCCGTCCAAATTTTTTAAAATCAATCTAGACCATTGATGAGACTGATCCAAAGGCTAAAATTAATCCCTCGGTACTATATATTAAGTATAGACAATATTGAACATTTCTCATATATTCATAACGAACATTACATATTTAAAGTTATAAGAGAAAATAAATAATATAATTATTTTAATATAGGTAGTAATAATAAAATTTAATTAAAATTAAATACGAATGACTAGAAAAAGAAAAGAGAAATAACGGGAGGGAAGAATTGAACTTAGCACAAGGAGTTAAAACATAACGTTGTGTTCCACAGTTACATGTGGAAAGAAAATGAAAAGATAGAAAATTAAGGAGATGAGAGAAAAGAAGAGGAAGGGAAATGTTTTTGTCATTGCGTGTTCCTGAGTTCAAAAGAAAATTAGAGGAAAAGTGAAATTTTAAGTGTTATTTTGTTTCCTTCCCAAATCTTTCCTACTTTGGGAGGATTCTGGAAAGAAAATAAGATAGAATTTTCCTTCCAAAATCTTTTCTTTTCTCTCATAAAAAAACTTGGAAACATAACTGAAGTTCATTTTCCTTCCTAAATCTTTTCTTTTCTCTCCTGATTCAACTCGGGAACACAGCGTAAAAGGCAAGTGACTTATCACTAAGCTAAAAAATCATATCTTTACTCACTTTACATATTAGATGGATAATTGTGTAAAGCCCGAAATGTTATTGCTCACATCCTTTAGGTATTTCTTAATATATATAAGAGTAAATTACAATAATCATCCCTGCGGTTTGCAAAAAATAACACTTTTGGTCCTTTATAATAAAAAAGTACAGAAATCGTCCATGTGGTTGACATTTTGTAACACCTTTGGTCCTTTAGACAAACAGCCGTTAGTTTTTCCGTTAAGGCCCCCTCATGTCCCTTGCACATGAGGGTATTTTGGTCATTTTACTCATTATCCATGTTTCCAAACAAAGACTAACAGATCCCTTGTCATTCCTCTTTCTCAAACACAAACAATTACCTCTCTCTCACACACTCTCTCTCACTCACTCTCTCTCTCTCATTCCTCTACACCACCACCGGCGACTAGTACCACCACCACCGGCGAGACGTATTACCACCACCGGCGACGTAAACCTACTCCCCTCTATCAAAGATTCTACCCTTCTCGTCGAGTTCCACCAAGCACTCACCGCCACCGCACTTCGATTTGGACGGTGGTGGTGGTGGTCGGTTTCTATGGTGCTCGTGACGTCTGGATCTAGCACCGTCTAGGGTTTTCTATGGTGGAACCTACTCCTCTCTCTCTCTCTCTCATCAAATCTAGATCTAGCACCGTCTAGGGTTTTCTCCAAGTCACGCCACCACCTGCCGCATCTGAATCGCACCACCACCGCCCCCATGTGCTTCGATTTCAGCTACGATGGTGGTTTCTCTCTGTCGCTGTGGGATTCACAACACACCACGGGTATATGATTCACACCACCACGTCGCCGTCGCCTCTTCACAACCGCTTCGATTTCAGAAACTCGAAATCTATATGTTGTTTCTCTCTCTACGATGATGGTTTCTCTCTCTGTTCATGAAAATTTTGAAGCACAGATTAAGCTTCAATTTGGAGCATAGATCTGGGTTTCTGGGTTTTTCAGAAGCAGATATAGATCTGCACAGATCTGCTTCGAGAGATGAAAACCACATATAGATTTCGTGTTTCTGGAGCACAAATCTGCTTCAATTTGGAGCACAAATTAGGGTTTTCATCACAAATTCTTACTTTTCACCACAAATTTCTTGAATCTGTGGTTTTCATCACAAATTCAATCTTTTCTTGAAACAGATCTTGGATATGGGTTCTTGAAGTTGATCTGCATAGTCGATTTCTATATGTGCTTGTTTTGTTTGGATCTAGAACAAATATGTATTAAAACTTTCAAGAACACCACATATTAGGGTTTTGATATTTTTAGAGATTATTTAAAATCAATCAAAATCTTAATCAGTTAATCTGGTTTAAAGAGTAATTAAAATCTTAAATGTGTGTTTTTATTCTTAATAAATCATTAAATATATTTAAAAGAAATTAAAAAGGTTAAATAAGAATAAAGGGTAAGATTCTGTTTGGACACATGCCTAAGAGATAAAATGACCAAATTGTCCTCGTTTTAACAGTCAAATATTGTCAAATATAACGGAGGTTTGCCTAAAGGACGAAAGGTGTTACAAAATGTCAACAACAGGGACGAAAAGTGTTACAAAATATCAACCATAGGGACGATTTTTGTACTTTTTGATTATAAAGAACCAAATGTGTTACTTTTTGCAAACCACAGGTAAAATTTTTGTAATTTACTCTATATATAATATGCATGTTCTCTTTAGGTATTTCTTAATATATATAATATGCATGTTCTCTTCTTGGGATATGATTTTGATGACCTTGTATAATGAAACTTAGACCTAATTATGAGTATTTGGTGTGTAGCATGTGGCATGACTAGTAGATTGAGAACAAGATTAATTTTGGATTTGGAGGTTTTGAGGGGTGCTCGGCATAGAGCATGGCTCCACGGCGTGGAGCCATCTGAAATAAATCCACTCTGTTTTTTAATGATATTGTATGTCGGCCCGAATAGTATTATTATAAGTGATGATTTGATTCTTACAAGTGGTATCAAAGCCAGGTTTATTTTGGTATGCGCATTGTTGATTGAAGATGTCATCGGTAAAGTTTGATTTAAAGAAGTTCAATGGTTCAAACGTTTTCACTCTATGGAATGTTAAGACGAGAGCTCTTCTGGTTCAGCAAGGTTATGTATTGGGGTTAGAATGAGAAGAGAATCTTCCAATGGATATGAGGGAGGATGTGAAAAGATATGTTCTAGAAAAAGCATATTTGGAAATTTTGATGTCTTTGACGAGGAGGTGTTGTGGGAGGTAGTGGATCAGACAAAAGATGCTGGTTTCTGGAAGAGTTATGTGAGAAGTATCAGAAGAAACACCTTCATGAACAAACTTATCAGAAGCAAATTGTTAGTTCCGGATGGATACTACAACAACAAATACTTGTAGAAGGGATGATTGAATACAAACTTTAGCTTTTTAAATTTTAAGACACATAGTTATACTTTTATATAATTCTTATTCATATGAATCAAGAATTAAATGAACTAGATGCGGAAAATCTAAGTTCAATGTGGCAACAAAAATGTTTAACAAATGAACCAAGCTATTCCTAACAACTAATGTGAGGAAGTTCAACACATGAACAAGTTTATTTCTACACACAAAATATGCTAACTCTAAAAGTTTATTTTTTGCTTAAAACCTTCGAACTTGCTTCTAAAACTACGCTTTGAAGAATCTGTGTAGATCTCAACAAATGAGGTTTTTCAACTTATGAAAAAGATGATTTGCATGTCCAACATGTAGTAATATATATAGAGCTTTGGTGTCCGGTCGTTACAAGGGAGGTAGGAAACAAAAAGGATGAAGGATAATAATATTGTAATTGAAAAGGTAGTGGATGGAAAATGTATTCACTTTAAAAAAGCAATGTATATAGTGAATGTACTTTCCTGCAAAATTGCATCTCGCTCATAATATTATAATATTGAATCATGTACCTTTTGTCATGGAAATCTAACTTTCTCTTCGTATGCTTGTACCTTACACAACACAATGCTTTATTCATATTTGACTTTACCAAGTATGAAGTTGCCATACATACTTAGTTGTTGAAACAAATATTCGAGATCTTCTACTTCTTTAAGAATCTTTCTCTTTTTCCAGAGGATAAGATCGATCCTTTTTGTATCAGAGTTGATCCAAAAAGTGCTTTAAACATCTACAAAGACAAATCAAAAGGCATGATAGAACAACAAATGTTCTGCCTTTGACTTAAGAATAAATACGAAGTATACAATGAACATATATTACAAATTCGCGACTCAGCTGACAAAATATACTAAACTACAAGTATAATTTTGCTCAGCCAAAGGAACATAAAAGACTAAGCTACTAACATTCACTCAGCTGATCATAGAAATGTTCAACTGATCAAATACTAGACTAGGGAAGGTGTAAGCTAATCAACCTCGATGATCAGTTGATCAAAGATGCTCAGTTGATCATTCAGAGCGATAAGCTTATGAGAAATAGACTAAGTGAGGTAGAGGTTACTTAACTGATGTGGGATGGCCTCAGCTGATCACTTTCACTACTCAACTGATCAGCTGATGGTTGTAAACACTCTTCCGATGGTCTCTACACTTGTCTTGTCTTCTCGGCTGACCTCAGATAATGTCCTTCGGCTGATACTCAGTACTAAGATGATCCTTAGTTGATACTTCATACTTAGAAAATTCTTCAAGTCGGTTTCAAACAACACATGTTATGAAACATTCTAAGTCTAATTGAACGTATGATTTTGTTAACATCAAATATTATGTATTTCAATAGACAGGTTTGATTTGGGTTGAAGTGATTATCTCTCCAACACAAATGTTTTATTCCCTCCGATGTCAGAAGGTACCCAGGTAAAAGATCATTGGACAATTTTAACCATATTATCATTTATTTGTATTTAGTAGATATTAAAACTGATGATGAATATCTTGTCGTGATTCTGGTGTGTTCACTTCCGAATTCATACAAGAATTTTTGGATACTATGTTGTATGGTAGGACAATAATTTTTGTTGCTAAAGTAAAGGATGATTATTATCAAAGAAACTCAAGCGTACGACTTCTAGTATTGAAGGGAGTCTGGTTCTACTTTGTATGTGGATAGGGAAAGGGCACATGACAAAGTGGGTGGTGTGGGTGGATCGTGTTCTAAGTCAAAATCCACGGGAAAGGTGTAACACCCTGAAATTCGGTACAAATCTAAACTTTTTAAAACCCAATATTTAATCAAAGTTTATATAATTCTCTTAACTTTAAGCAGAAGCAAATACAACTTTGGATAAAATTGAACTTCTTTTGAATATCTTGACAATTTGAAATAAACTTGTAACATAACCTTGTTAAACATTTATCATTATAACCCTAGGTGTTACATAAGTCAATATCATGACCAATTAATCTAAAAGTAGGAAATCCAGAAATTACCATAAATAATCAAGTGCATAGCTCCTACCCGCCTCGCAAAGGCTAAAGATCTACCCACGGATACAAAAACATTTAAACAACATGTTAGCTACATAATTATAGCTAGTGAGTATCACCGAAAACTTTATCTTATGAAAACCAAGTCATCATGCTTAAAAAAATCTTAAGTTTGGAAATTAAACCTAACATATTAAGATACATGTATAAGCACATAAGGATGTGAGTCTGTCCATTGAGTCACATTATCTCCACGTGGTAGCTAGCCGCGGTCAACACGTGCCCACATGGGGTATAACCACATCTCCCCGTCAAAGTGGTGGAGCACGAAGCATTCCACTATACAATGGTTGTCAGGAGTTAATGATCCATTTCCCTAGTTCACTCATGTATACACAGGTTTGGTTCGCTCGTCAGCCTCTTGAACCACACAGTCATCAAGGGTACTATCATTCCACCCCACACCTCATGCCAACTCCATACCATTTGTGTATTAAGTCCCAATTGTCGAAGCCACTTGACCCATACACGTCACCCAATGATATAGAGAACAATGGTACAAAGCACTAAACACAAACATGGGTCCGGACCAAAACACAAACCATAAGGGTCACATTAAAATCGCATGCCAAAAGAGGACGAGTAATCTCAAGCACTTAAGCTTATCAACAAGCAAATGATAGCCACATAAATCATAGCTTATAACGCTTAAGCATAAATGGTCAATAACATTATCTTACCTATGGCATCTCAATGCCCAATAACACAAGTGTAAACAAGGTTTATCAACTCAATATCATATGTATCAATTCAAGATCATATCTCACTCATATATGGAGTATCATATCATAAGAATTATCAAGTGCCATCAATTCAATAATACAGACCTCGTCCAAAATGGAGTATTGGTCTCATTTTAATTTTCTATTAACAATATTCATCATATAATAGTTCACAATTTCCACATCCATTCATCAACGAGTTTCATAAATCAAATTGCCAAACATATATAAAAACACAACTTATGATGACTTAATAAATCATTTACAAAAGTTGGGTATCCGTAAGGTGTACTCACCTGAGGATGTGATGAGAATCACAACCCTAACAAAACCAAAGCCTACACACTTTGCTCAAAGGAAATAGTTGAAACATATATAGCCAAGCCCAAATAAGTTAACCAATATAAAATTATTCAAGAGTACTAGCTCAATACTATGCTAAAACACTTTCTCGGGTCTTAAAAAACTCCATTTAATCCCCAAATATCATTAGAAACAAACTCCAACTAATTACAAGGTCAAAGAAGTTAAAAATAAGGTTTTTAGGGGGGCAAACGGGGTATCTCGCACCAGAGGAAATTCTCTGGGAAAATACATCTTGTTGGATGCGACGCGTCATGCATAATATAGCTTTGTAGCTTTTAAGTTACTCACTTATAATTTAAATTTGACCCAAAACTACCTTCCAACTTCAACTTAACATATCTTTGATTAATTTAATTCCATCTTGAAGATTTTGATCTATTTACTAAACATACAAACATGCTTCAACAACAATTTCATTACCAATTGCATTATACATCTCTGAAATCAACATATCCATGAATTTAAAACTTACTTAAAGTTTTCAAATTTGTTCTACTTCAATTGTTCAAACCAATTTCTTTAAGAACATATATAAAACTAACTTGGCCCATTTAACTATCAAAGTCAACAAAATTTTAATCACACCTAATCAAACTATATATATAACTTCTAGAGGATCTTTTATTTACTAAAACAGATTCAACCACACTATAAACAAGAATTTTACATAACTATTCAAATTAAACCCAACTTGACGTGTTTTAACCTAATTTGACTAGTAAAGTCAAACAGAACTTCGATTATCTTCCAATATAACTTAAATACTAACATCACTTATGAAATGGACATGAAACTTACTTGAATTCATCATTCAAATCTGTCAAACTCCAATCCATGCTCCAATCAAATCTTCTATGTGATTGTATTATCAAAATACTCCATTTTGAACAATAGATTTGCAAATAATCACTAAAAACATCAAATAATTCTAAAAATTCATAATCCAAGGTTAAAATTTATTAAATATATGAATTAGGAATGGTCAAGCTCCAATTCATGAATCCAATTCTTCCATGATCATCTCCTATTTTATAATACTCCAAAAATTGAGCATTAATTCAAGCAAGCACCTTCCATCCCTTTTGAATTACCAATTTTCCTTTATTTTCTTCTCAAGAACATGGCTGGAGAGATCTCTAGAAGTTGCCACATGATTTTCCATTTTATTTTAATTATATAATCTCAAATTTTAAACTTCACATTTTCAACCCTTAAAGTTTCATCAATCTTTCATTTATAATATATAACATATAAAGCTTTAGTCAATTGTATCTTGGGCATTATAAATTGTAATCCATAACCAAACGATATCAAATAGATACAATCATCCTAAAATAAGTTTCCATTTTATATATAATGTATCATCACTTCTTTTATAATTTTGAAACATAATTTCTTTTGAGTGTTTTAAACACCTTATAATCCAAACTTAATGACATTTACAATTCGGAGTATTACAAAAGGTAAAGTGTTATCACTGTTAAGAGACCGGTCATTCAAGAGAATCTATCCTCAATGGAAGGTGATGCCAATTTGGATCATGGAGATGATGACATAGGTGATGTGTTGACCATATGAACGGATAGTCCTACAAATATCTGGATCTTGGACACATGAGTATTCACGTGTCATGTTAATTTCTTTTAAAGAATGAAGCAGTAAGGTGAAGTTAGGGGGCAATAGGATTTAGTGTATCAAGGGTAATGGTACGGTGCAGTTAAAATTGCATGATGGAATGGTTAGACGGATTAATTGTTGATATGTTCTTGATAATATGAAGAACTTGATTTCCTTTGGTACTTTCGCAAAGAATTGGTATGAATATTTTTGGTAAAGGGGATGAACCAAAGGTTACTAATGATGCTCTAGTAATAATGTGGGAAAGGTTGGGACATTTTATTTACGTTCTAGAAGGCAGTGTTGTGAGGGGAATTTTGGTTGTAATGTCCTTGGAGCGGAAAATTGACCGAGTGAAGTCAAGACATCATGGATGGAATTGGTCTCCGGTGAAATCGCATGATGCGATTCCAGACTCCGTGGCTCGTACGAGGAGGTAATTCCTTCGAGAAGGTTGACTGGAAGGAGACGGTTCTTTAGTGACCTCATTAACGGTTGAAGGGAGTTTAAGTAAACGAGGATAGTGTTAGGATATGACTTCATTTTGTTTGGATAGATCGAGAATAGAGTTTAGGGTTTAGGGTTTTTTGAGTGGAGCTCGGCGTGGAATGTGGCTTCATAGCGTAGAGCTATCTGAAACAAATCCAAGTTGTTTTTAGATCAGATTTTGTAAGGCGATCCATATATTATAATTAGGGTTTCTTTTTTATTATAAATAGAAAGCTAGGGGTTGAGTTATATGTACATCTAAACACTTTCAATTAATAAAGAAATCTCTTGTTTGTGCCCGTGACCATATGTCGTGACTCTGACGACCGAACCACGTCATATCTTGGTGTGTGTTTATCTTATTATTGTTATCCGCATCTTCTAACGTGTTCTTGTTAAGATTTCAAATTCCATATTTACAAGTGGTGATTTAATTCTTACATCTCTTTGGTTATTCATAAGTAGTGACTTTAGATAGTTAGAAGTATGGAACTTTATAATATTTAAAGAAAGGAATCGTGAATATTAAAACTTTTAATCGTAGTTCTAGTTCTTCTAACGATACATATACTATTTAGTCCTATTATTGAATGTACTTTTTATGTTTACGATAGAACCTGAACTTACAATCGTTAAATACACATAATATATCTGATATCGTTAGATTATAATTTTTTTTACAATTTATTATAGTTACTGATGAGGAAACTTTTTGAAAAAGTTAATTAAATTTGGAAACAAGTGACTTGAGATTGCATTATTCAACTTGACGAGTTTAGTATTAATTAGATTATAGTATAGCGATATATGGTATTTTAGGTGTTTTTTAAGATTATGGGTATGTTTGGCGACGGGTTTATAGGGGATTATAGGGGCTTGTGATTCTAGTTTTTATAATCCCAAACTCTCAAGCCTCGTTTGGTAAAGGGGATTATTAAAAACATAAGCCCCCATAATCCCCTATAAGCCTCCAAAATAAAAATCTTTTCAAGTAGCTTATGGCTTGGGCTTGGGATTATCAATTAATAAGCCTCAGCCCCCCCCCCCCCCCCCCCCCAGCCCCAGCCCCAGCCCCAGCCAGTTTCACCAAACATACCCTATATGTTCAAGTCTTTTAATAACAAATATATAGATTTAAAAGTAAATTAAAGACGGGTTTTTTTTCGGTGTAAAAAAAAAAGTGGCCAGTTCTGTATTGAATTAGTCGCACAGAAATATATACTTTTCTAAGTTTTTTTTTACCGGAAAATGGGGACACTTCCCCGCCTCTCCAGTGTGAGTTCAAATTGCTTGGTGGCGGGTTTTCAACCGCCACTTGTTATTTGGCTTTAATCAAGGTTCGAACACCACATCTTCACTCCATGGAGGAAACCCTTAAAGAAAAAACCCACAACCCACAGCATGCAGCAGAATTGATCTCCCAACCTTTTCAAGGAAAGAAGGCTCTTACCAAATAGGCTAAACCCCATTTACATATACTTTTTTAAGTAATGAGAAACGAGTTGTCACGTAGAAAAAGGTAAATGATAATATAGAATTTAAAGACATGCACAGAAGAATCGATATTAGTGTTAATTGGTTGACAAATCACCACCGACTTATTGTTATTCAGAATCAACAACCAATAAATATGGAAGTTGAAATTCTCTAAATATTCTGATTCTTTTTTTTATCGATCTTTAATTAATTTAAGACGTTGAATATTCTTCGATCATCATCACCATATACATGAGAATTTATAAAATAGTTTGGCATAAAACTGTTTGGTAATTAATGATCTAAAATGATGTATGTGTTTTTTCAAATAAAAGAATGATTTGTACATATTAATAATCGGTTATACACAATCTTGATGTTTTCATCACAACAACAAAATGGTGTAGATAAATTTTTTCATAAAACGATCGTTTTTTATAATGACGATCTTTTGTCGTACATAATTTCTTCACGCAAGGTTAAATTAGGACTGTACGATTATGCATACTCTTAATTGTGAAGATATATATAAAAAAACATGTAGTATTACATACTTTTTTATAGTGTGTAAATCATTTTCAATTCTTTCTATCTACAGATATAATTGTTTAATAAAATACTTCCTGTTATGTATAGGTAATTGTTTAATTATGTACAAAATGAACTTCATTTTGATACACAATATTTTGAATCACTAAATTTTACATTATAGTAATTTTTGTTATGTAGCATCCTTTTATTTTAAATAATTATGAATTTATATTAGTTCACACTTTTTTTAGGTAATCAATATACGAAGTCGACATTAATTTATAAAAAACATATATTTTTGAAACAATCTTATTGAGATCTTCAAATGATTAAAATAGTAAATATAGTTTTTTATTCTGTATTTAAAATTTGCACTAAAATTTATAATACTTAATTATAACCATCTCGTGGTTATAATTAGTTTATAATACTTTTTTATTCTTTTTTTAGTAAATATTTTTCCTATGTTTTAATTGTTTTATGTTCCATGTTGTCGGAGGTCTTTTCCAGAAAGCAATCTCTCTACCTACGGGTAGAGATACGATTGTCTACATCAAACCTCTCTCATACCCCGTTATAACGGGATTGAGTATTGTTGTTGTTGTGATAACCATCTCGTGGTGGCTTATATCACTTGTCTTCCTTCTTGGTCATAAGAAGCTTTAAAAAACAATCATAGTTAAAATTGGTTACGTATATTAAACTAAAGGGTCAGAAGTCCTAAAAAAAGAATTCATCAGAAAAACTTCTTTAATAATTATATTAATGTGAAAATGGAAGTGTATAAATGTGAATGCAAAAAACTATAATGATGAAATCTAACCTACACTAGTTTCAATTTTAAAATCTTCCACATCAATCATTCATATATCATTAGAAAATGAAGATAGTTGAAAAAAATAATCTTGGTAAATTAGAAACAGATTCTAGCTTATCTATATATACTATCTTATAAAATATTTAACATTCTCTCTATTAAAATTTTAAGATTATTTAATTTTAACTAGAACATGTTTTTATACAAATAATACACACACTTACAGCAATAACTCGATAAATTATCTACTTAATTATCTCATCTTATTTTGGTTAAATCACTCACATAAACGAAATTCAAAACTAAATTATTTTTTTCTGTAATTAGTTAACAATTACATATTTGTTTCATAGTTATTGTTTTTAAAAAAATTATTTTAAAACTCAATAAAAGAGTTGATAAAAAAGAGAAATAAAGATAGTAAAAAAAGGTGAATGAAAACGAATATGTTGGTGAGAAAATAGTAGCTGGCACCACAATCCGTAAGTATTTAAAATCAGACATGTTATCAAACACAAATTATTCGTCTCCGTCGCATTAGTGAGAGATTATATATGGTGGTATACTTTTGTTATAACCTTGCGATTCTTCTTGTCACTATCCTTATTACTATTCTTTCTATCTTTCTAACTAGTAAGCCCATGAGTGGGACATGTAATTTGGGTTATCTAACAAGAATGTCACATCACCTTTCTCTTTTTAACCCAAAAACTAGTATAGTCTAATTGAATCTTATCCTACGTTTTATTATATATATATATATATATAGACAAAAGTTCATGCGAGAACCGTTGTTAGCGCGAGAACCGCGAGAACCAATCTAAGCCGTCCAATTCCCCCTCATTCAATGTCATTGCCCACCCATGAATTCCTCACATGCACCCTGCCACACCATATCCCTCCACGCTCTGCATCCATGATACTTTCCATATCCAAGGAACGGCTGAGATTGGTTCTCGCAGTTCTCGCACTAACAACGGTTCTCGCATGAACCCTCCCCTATATATATATATATATATATATGAGAATTTTTATTTGAGAACCATTATTATATATTGCACGAACCATGAGAACCAATCTTAGCCTTTCATTTGGTTAGTGGGATTCATGGATGGAGAGCATGTGGGATAGAGTGTGGCAAGGTGCATGGGATGAATTCATGGGTGAGTGATGAAATTGAAGGAGGATAATTAGACGGCTAAGATTGGTTCTCTCGATTCTCACAATAAAAATGGTTTTCAAATGAAGTTTTGCCTATATATAGAGAAAGAGAGAAAGAGGATGAAACACGAGGGAGAAAGAAGAGAGAGAGATGAGTTTAAATCGGATTGGGGGACTTGAATGACTCGCCCCATCGAGTGAGTATGGCAAGGAGTAGCGGTGTTTAGATTCAACCCAAAGCCTTTGGGCTAGGCGGTACGTATCACCTTAATACTCTTTTTCCTTGACCGTCTATTTTATTTATTAATATATATATATATATATATATATATATATATATATATATATATATATATATATATATATATATATATATATATATATATATATATATATAAAGTGAGAAAAGAGATAGCAAGCTGCAATACCCGACAAATGTATTGTTCGGATGGTAATAGGGAATGAGATGCAGGGCCGGCCCAATAGGCTTGCAGCCCGTGCACAGGCCCAGGGTATCGAATGGGCTAGGGGCTTCAAAATTTTAGCCCAAGGATATACCTAGGTTCATTCTTAGGTTTAAGAAAAAGGCAGAATTTCGTTTACACCCTTATAAAGGTGGGTAATTACGTATATATCCTTATAAAACCTAATATTACTTCAATATCCTCCTAAAACCTTA
This sequence comes from Pulicaria dysenterica, assembly GCA_947179395.2. Classification (NCBI taxonomy): domain Eukaryota; kingdom Viridiplantae; phylum Streptophyta; class Magnoliopsida; order Asterales; family Asteraceae; genus Pulicaria; species Pulicaria dysenterica. Next base: position 72,191,814 of record OX359290.1, on the reverse strand, counting down.
AAACTCTCAAATATACCCAAATTACCATTTTTAATCAATTATTTAATTTTTATATTAATAATTAATTATCTAATCATTTGAAAAATACAAATTTCCAATTATACCCATGACTCAAACTCACGCCCATCTCTATCAAGTATGATAGCAGGCAACATCCTAACCCTAAAATCCCAAAATAACTCATCGTGACCTTGATCTGCCAAACCCAAAACCAGTCAGATGTGATTTTTGAAAGCTTATAGCCATGTCGATACAGTGAGAATCAACAAATTCTTGAACCCTAAAAGGATTCAGAAAGTAATCTGCAGAGGGGCTGATTTCTTTGATACAATTCTTAATGAGCACACGTTTAAGGAAATCATCCTGGAAATTGTGTACAAGAAAGTGAGTTAAAATTAATTTCAAGAATGTTTCTTTTTGTGTAAAGCTCAGATCTTTGCTAAAACCAAGAAGATAAACTTGCCACAACTTCTGATCAATATACACAAAAAAATGGAGTATAAAGTACCTATGAAGCTGCGAATGAGAAAAAAAGAAGTAAATTCAAACTTGAAATACGTAGGGGATGTTAGTAAAAAGATACATGCGCATGAGAAAACTACCAAGGGATAGAACGGACGATGGTGTAACGTATGATAAACCCTAATACATATATGAGATGATATGAGTTTTTAGGGTGGACGTGAGTTTGAGTCATGGGTATAATTGGAAGTTTGTATTTTTCAAATGATTAGATAATTAACTATTAATATAATTTTTAAATAATTGATTAAAAATGGCAATTTGGGTATATTTGAGAGTTTTAAGGTTTTAGGAGGATATTGAAGTAATATTAGGTTTTGTAAGGATATATACGTAATTACCCACTTTTATAAGGGTATATACGAAATTCTGCCTAAAAAAAACTATTGCAGACTTGCAGTTAGAGCGGGACGTGGGATTTGGAGGCGGAAGAAGAAACGACGTCTGGGAAAGAAACGAAGTCAGATCTCGATAGGGCAGGAAACAAAATCGAAGAGTCGGAACTTTGGAATTCGAAATGGCTACCGTCGTCCAGTTAATCGTAACGATTATCCTCACTTGCTACTCCAAAATACTCTCTGTTTTCTGTTTTCAAACCACTGTGCAATCGATACTTGTTGTTTCAAACCACTCCGATCGTCGTCGTGCCGTCGTGCAGTCGTGCAATCGATACTTGCTGTTTTTAAAGTTTAAACCACAGTGCAGTCGCCGTCCACGGTCGATACTTGTTGTCTCCACTGCCTATCTCCGGTCGTGCAATCGATACTTGTTGTCTCCACTGCCTATCGCCGGTCGCCGGTCGCCGTTCACCGTTGTCGTCGCCCAGTTGCAGTCGCTGGCTCACCCTAAAGGTTTGCTTTCTCATTTCTCTAATATCAATCACCTATCTGTTTTTTTAATTATATGAATGATAAATTGATAAATGATAATCATGTATTATGTATATCTTTAATTTGGGAGATTCTATTTTTTTAATATATATAGAAATCTGTTTTTTATTATAAGAAATATGTTTCTGTTTTTTAAAATATAATAAATCTCTTTTTTAATCTGTTCTTTTATAATTATAAGAAATATGTTTCTTTTTGTTTAGTCATTTAGCAATCTGTTTTTTTAATTATATGAAAATCATGTTCTTTTAGTCGTTTAGAAATCGTTTATAGAAATCTGCTATTTTTGTGTTCATCATGTATAAGAAGCATTATGAAAGTGTATATATATCGATCTGTTTTTTTATGTTTTAATGTTTTTTAGGATAAATATTGTGTATTCTTATAGAAATATGATTTTGTTGCAGTTTAGCATAATTACCTAAAGTACATCTACCTAAAGAGTCAAATTTTGATTATACAACATCTGAAGTTTGAAGGCTTGAAACTTAATTAGGTTTTATCTTTCTAAGCTTAACTTTATTTTTTATTATGTGATTTACATGCTTAGTTACTTGATTGCTTTGTTGCTTGATTGCTTTGTTGCATGATTTAATCACTAACATGTCTCTTAGATCACAACCATCAGGTGCTCAAAATAGAAAACGTAAAAAAAGAGAACAAGAGCTAGTTAATTCATTACAAGGATCACTAAATAAATTTATTGTTAGACAAGGAAATGAGCATGTTCATGTTAGTGAAAAAAATGTTGAAAAAGAGCAGGTAGACAATCTTGAAGATCCGATAGATAATTCTAGTGAACATGATGATCCGGTAGATGATTCAAATAAGCAAGAAGCTCCAATAGACAATTCTAGTAATGTGGACATTTTTGATCCAAGGGTTTGGGATGGTTTAGATGGTAAAATGAAAGATTTACTTGTAGAAAAAGGACATACTAGAGATATAGAAGCTAATTTTCATTTCCCCGAGGATGCAAGTCGTAGGCATTTTTCTTTTGATTATTTCACTCGTACACTAAGAAATGGTGATGTAATTGATAAAAAATGGTTGGTCTATTCAAAAGAGCTTGATAAAGTTTTTTGCTTTTGTTATAGGTTATTTAAAACTGCTCGGTCTAGGAGTAATTTGGCAAGCAAGGGGATAAAAGATTGGAGACTGTTGGTCCCTTGGTAAGAGTATCAACAAGCAAGTAATGTGTAGAAAGGGGGTTGAATACACTTTCTGCGAAAAATTGAACAAATCAATAAAAAAGTGTTAACACACAGTAAATCAAACCACAGTCGAATTCTTTTCTTTTCATTAATAAGAAGATGATTACAGAAACAATCAAGTAAGCAACACTTGATATGTAAAAACCTAATGTAAATCAAATCTCTCAATCTCTCAAACTTTGCTATCTATAATCAACTTATGATTATAGATACAGGACGACTCTCTAAACAGGATTTAATCACAGATCGAATACTTACCAACTTCACAACAAATGTGAAGATTCGAACACACGAACAAATTGGCAATCTGTGAGTTTTCTTGATCACGTTGAACGTACAAACGATGTATCAAGATGCGTAGAGGATTGAGGTGAAATCCTGTACCTCTAAACTAATCAGGAGATTAGTATTTATAATCCTGTACCTACGGATCCTAACAAACTAGAACTTATCCTAATTTGCTAACAAACTAACGGATAATCTGGAATCTTGAATATTGAATCTTCTATCTTGAGTCTTCAATCTTCAATCTTGATTCTGGAGTCTTCTTAACCGCTTCCGTAGTAATAGAGAGATAAAAGGAATTTAAACAAATTTAAATTCTCTTAAACTGACTTCTTTAGTCGGACTGTGTTACTCAACTTGAAACTCATCAAGCTGAGTTCTTCGAGAACAAACCCGAAAACAAACATGTACTAACACGTATAATAATTAACTTATCCTTAGAAGTCATAAGAGTTAGCTAGAACTTACTTAGCAACTCTGTTGAGCTGACTCAGCACATAAGCTGAGTCATTCAGCTTGAAACACACAAAGCTGAATACTCAACCTATACCTTAGGGAACAAACTCAGCTTATCAAACATATTGATAAACTACTAAGATATAGTCTAAGCTGATCAACTTATGCTCAGCTTATACTCAGTCTGAAACACTATACGTGTTCAGTCTGACTAAGCTCCATAATTCTATTTAAGTTGTATTTAGAACATATCTACAAACTTAACTTTGTCTCATCAAATCTAAACTAATGAGATCATATTCCCAACAGAGACATCTAAGTGAAACTTTAAACCGACATGAAAATAGTTCCAAGCATATGGTTAATTTAAGAACTTGGAATGAAACACGAGTTAGGCTTAACACTAGTCAAACCATTGATAAAGAGTTACAAGAAATTATTAAAAAGGATACCGAACATTGTAAAGATGTTATGGTAAGAATTATTGTTGTTGTGAAATGTCTAGCAGAATATAATTTGCCTTTTCGTGGAACAAATGAAAAAATTTATGAGAATTCAAATGGTAACTTTTTAGGTTTACTTCAAATGATTGCCGAGTTTGATCCTGTAATGAAACAATATTTTCGGCTTATTGAAGATAAAAAAACCCATAACCACTATCTTAGCCATAAAATTCAAAATGAGTTAATTGATATGCTTGCATCCGAAGTAAAAAATGCAATCATTAAAAAAAATTAAAGAAGCAAAATATTTTTCTGTAATTCTTGATTGTACTCCAGATGTGAGTCATAAAGAACAAATGACTTTGATTATTAGATGTGTTGATATGCTTAGTAGTCCATTTAAAGTAGAAGAGTTTTTTCTTGAGTTTTTAGTTGTAGAAGATACATTAGGTATAGGTCTTTTTAAAGAGTTAGAACATTCTATAGTGGATCTTAAATTAGATAAAAAATTTGTGCGTGGCCAGGATATGATAATGGATCTAATATGAAAGGAAAACATTCGGGTGTACAAAAACGTTTGCTTGATAGAAACCCCAAAGCCTTTTATATGCCATGTGGTTGTCATAATCTTAATTTAGTTTTATGTGACATGACAAATTCTTGTCACAAGGCAAAAACTTTTTTTGGTACATGTCAAACATTATATAATGTGTTTTCTAGTTCTACAAAAAGATGGAGTTTGTTACTTGAACATATAGATGAATTAACATTGAAATCATTGTCTTCTACTCGTTGGGAAAGTCATATTGAAAGTGTTAAAGCTATAAAGAGTCAAATTGCAAAAGTAAAAGAAGCTTTAATTCAATTAGCACAAGTAAGTGACGATGGAAAGGTTTGTAGTGATGCCGAATCATTAGTAAATGGTGAACTTTCAAGCTTTGAATTTGTTGTAAGTTTGGTCATATGGTATGAAATTTTATATAGAATTAATTTGGTAAGTAAAAAGTTACAATCTAAAGATATGCTTCTTGATGTTGCAATAAGAAATTTGGAAAGATTAGTTACTTTTTTGAAAAATATAGGGAGAATGGGTTTGACTCGGCTCTTAGTAAAGCTAAAGATATTGCATATACAATAGGAGTGGAACCTATATTTCCTATGAAACGAATTTCTTATAGAAAACGACAATTTGATGAAATCCCAAATAACGAAAGAGAACAATCTTCTCAAGACTTTTAGAACCGACTATTTTCTTGTTTTAGTGGATATGACACTTTCTCAATTGAAAAGTAGGTTTAAACAAATGAAACAATTTGAATCTATTTTTGGATTTATGTTTGATGGATCGAAGTTGGTTTCTTTATTTGATGATGAATTAAAAAAATATTGTTTGAATCTTGAATTAACTTTAACAAATGGTGATGATAGTGATATTGATGGAAATTATTTGTTTATGGAGTTACGAATTTTACAGAATATGTTGTCGGATGAAGCATCTGATGTAGATAGCCCATGGACATCTATTCGGATTATGGAATTTGCAAAAAGGATGGATATGTTTCCTAATGTCTTACTCGCCTATAAAATCTTGTTGACGGTACGGGTAACAGTTGCATCCGCTGAAAAGAGTTTTTCCAAGCTTAAACTTTTGAAGTCGTATCTTCGAAGTACCATGACTCAAGATAGATTGAATGGTTTAGCAATTTTGAGTATCGAAAATGAATTTTTAAAGAATATTGATTATGACAAAATTATTGATGAATTTGCTTCAAAGAATGCACGTAGGCATCGTTTTAAGTAGTTTGTAGCTTTTGTGTACCGGTTTAAACATTTTAAGTAATGTTATGTTCATTTTTGTTTATATTTATGTTACATATCTCATTTGCGTATAGTAAAAACTCGTACATTGGGGCATCATTAGCATGTTTCGCACAGGGCATCAAAACACTTTGGCCCGACCCTGATGGGGTGGTGTCTTTCGTCATGTAGGGCTTCGACATTAGACCTACTAGGAGGCGGGTAAGGCACATTATAACACTATTTGGTTTAAAAATCATAGGTCTAGGAGTGAATTTTATTAAAACATGTTATTAACCCCGTACGATGCGGCAGGAAATAAAAAATAAGAATTTTATGAATTTGTCAATTCAATTAAAACAATAATAATTTTATAGTATCACAAAATATTATATTTGGACTATACAAAATGATTGCTTTAGTACTACTATCTCTAAAAACGTCTTTTTCGATGGATATCGTATTACAATAAAATTTATATCGGAATATGGATAAAAATATGACGATCATATATATGCATTCATATTTACATCAACATTATATCTTAAAAGTTATAAAAGAAAAAAAATAACACGTAAAATTAATTGTTTAAATATATAATAATAATAATAAAATAAAATTATAATTTAAAACAATAGAAAAGATTACCCATCTTAAAACAAATGTTAGGTGCAATTATGGTTAAATAAAAAAACAAACTAAGTAATAGAAAATCATGAATCGAATGAATGATATGATCCATAATGGTAAAAGAGTTTATATACTTCCTGTAAATTATTATATATTATAATGAAATATTTAAGTTTGGGGTTCTCTTTGTTATTACACTGTTCTTCTATTGTTTCATTGAATATTGTTGCATTATCTCTATTTGTGTTGTAATCAGTGGACAATGTCGTCTGTTAAACTTGGTTTGTAGTTTATTTTCACACGAACCTAGATTTGAATACGGTTCACTAGTGAACATAAATAAGCAAAGATGGATCTTAAAAGTTAAAAGCTAAAAAGGTTGATTTTGTGAACACTCAATCAAAATAATTTTTTTTAAATAAACTCTTAAATTGATAGGAAAACATCGTAGGGTGGTGTTTATTGGGAATCTCTATGACCATATATTTAATAAGTGGTATCCTACCTCAAGGTCGGGGAGGTTTCGATTTTCGAAGTTTGTCACATGCTCTTTGGTTGCAGCTTTATTTGATCTTTCATATGAGAAAATGAACTTCAATTAGTTACTTTGTGTATGATAAAATTGTGTATGAGCTAGAAGTGAGTGTATATTCAGCGAAGATTTTGGCTAGGAAAGACTTGGTATTTAAGCGTGTTCATTGTGACCCACTTCTCTCCCCTGGGTCCTTTTTGGGCTGTACCACTCATTGATTAGTTACACTTTTCTAGTCACAAAATACGGTCATGAGACACTATTATGATGTCAAAGTTCAGCCATATGAGGTGCAATGCTGAGAAATTTGATTGAAGCACCAATTTTGGCTGGTGGCAAGTACAAGTAAAGTATGTGTTAATTCAATCCGAGTTACACAAGACTTTAAGGGAGAAGCCAACCCTTGGTTCCAGCAGTGATTTAGTTAAGGGTTGTAAGATATATGACGAAGAAGAGGATGATATGAACTTGAGAGCGGCACGAAAATTCGCTTATGTATTGAAAAGAATGTTGTTGCAAAAGTGCACTGGATATCACGGACGAAAGAACTCTAGGAGAAGTTGGAGCAATTGTATCAAGGCAAAGGCATCTTGGACCGGTTGTATATCCTTGAATAGTTTCTCGCCCTTCATATTAATGAGCTGATACAAAAGTGCAGATCATCCAAGTCTCTCAATAATATCGTTTCAAAACTAGAGGCCATTTGAGTTAAGGTTGAACATGAAGATAAAGTTACGAGGTTAAATTGTTGGAATATGTTAGCTGACACGCACGAGTCGGTGTCATTGCCAATGAAGCATGGGCCTATTGGGTCACATTCCAAGTATTGGTTCCGGTATCACCACCGGTCAAAGGAGAGAGAGAAACCAGAAAATGGTTGTGGTGGGTCGTACCCTTCGGCTAGGCACGAGCCCAAGGCCGGCGTTCCTGGGGCGTACTATTTAGGCCCACTGGCGTGCCTCGTGGAGGTACGACCATGCCTTGTGCTGAGGCACGAGCCCAAGTCCGGCGTGACATGGGTGTGTCTTCTTGGGCCGGCACGGGCGTGCCTTGTGAGGCACGACCATGCCTAGTGCAGTAAAAACCAATTTAATTAGATTTTTAAGTCTAGTTAATTGGCACTAAATGTTTTAACTGATATTTGAGCTCTTGTGCACGAATTTGAACCATTCCTATGCTTCTATCTAAGTGGCTTGGTGCTTATGTAGTCAAGGTTACACACTTGAACATCTTGGTGCTTTTTCTCTCATATTGCATACTTGGTTTACAAGGCTTTGTAGTTCCAAGAGTTAGTCTTGTGGTGGTGCTTTGGGAGGCTTCTCAACACACTAGCAAGTGGGAGCCAAAGTTAGCTTGGTGTGGATGGCACTAGAGGTGTTCTACTTTGAATACTTGTTCTTCCAAGTTCATCACCTCAACAAGAAGGGTTCTAGCATCAAGGGTATACCACTTGTATTTCCTGTTTTCTTATTCTTATGTTGCATTTCTTATGTTTAGAGTCTTGGTCCATATGGTGGTGATTGGTGGTTAAACATAAAAAATTGTTTTTCACACTTTTAGCTTCCATTGCATTTGGATGAAACCACCAATACCCAACATAAACAGACCTTCAAGTATGAAGATCTTACTAGCAAACTCTTTTGTTAGTGCAATCAAAAGATTAATATTTAATATATCTGGTTTTGATGATGCAATTTTAAATAATATTATTATGATAAAAAAATATATATCCAAGTTAATATGAAAATAGTAAGTTTGGAAAAATAAAAAAATATATCTGTTGATGAAAGATCAAAGTATAAAAATATATACTTGTGTGTTCATAAAAATGAACTTAGGGGTTGTAATAAAATATGACAATATAAATTTTAAAAATAAAATTTATTCTAAATTGTCATTTTTTTATTAACATAATTTTTCACTTATAAACATGTTTCATAATGCGTCAAAATAATATCTGTCTATGGAACAAAGTGTTTATAACTTCTTGCCAATAAATTTGAATAAACATAATTTTACAAATTGACAAATGTGAAAATATGTATTTTAGAATACAAGATAAATATCCTTAAGAGGTATTATTATACTGTGTTTACAATGATTGGTGAAGGAGTATCTTGGGAGATCTTGCAAAGTACATAAAAAGTACTTAGGTGTCATCCTCCAAATTGACATGTGCCTAATTCATTTAAAAGTCAGTCCAAATACACAGTGTAACGATATTTATTTTGGTATTTATTTATTTTAAAATACCAGTTTAAAAGAGGAAGTCGTAAAACATAGAAAATAATTTTAAACGACTCGAGATGACGACATCTGTGGCCACGGTCGAGCACCACAGTCGACCGTGGGGATCGACCGTCCGGCCAGCAGATGTCCCCACCTCTCCTCACTCTTCCTCTATAAATACAACCTCATAAACAACCAAAATTTACCTTTTGCCAATCTGATATTCTCTCCTTCTACACACTTTCATATCTTGATCTTTCATTTTCAAATATATACATTTGAGTGTGGTGATTCTTGAAGTTGTGTTCTTCATTTGTAAGAGTTATACAACACTTCAACATCAAGCAAAAGGGAAGCAAGAAAAATACATTGAGTGATATACACTTGAGTGAAATCGAAAAAATTTCTTGTATTGAGAGGTTAGTGTTTAAACACCATTGTTGGTGTTTTGTTGTTCTTAGTGAAGTGTTCTTGAGAGAAGAACACTTTGAGTGTTTTGGTGGGTTTGACTATTTCCCACTTAGTTTTGGGTTTTGGTTAGTGTTCTTGAGGTTCTTGGTGAAGAACTTGGTAATTCTTCTTGGTTAAGAAGAAAGTGTTCTTGGTGAAGAACAAGGTGGTGGATCTAGTATAGATCTTTGGTGGTTATCATCTACCCGTAAAGGTGATTGTATTACGGTGATCTCTTCCGGGTTAAGAGATTGTTGCAAGTTTTGCTAGTGGAAACCTTGACGGAGGTCAAGGCGTGGATGTAGGTTGGAGTTCAACCGAACCACGTAAAAATCTTGGTGTTCATCTTCTAAACCCTTAACTCTTTAAATTTCTACATCTGCATTTGCATATTTAATTTTCGCAAGCATATTTACATTTCTTGCATTTTATATTCCTGCACTTTATTTCTTATTTCTTTTATTTATTTATTTCTGTCATTTAAATTTCTGTCTTACTATATATATATATATTAATCTGGTATACCCATCAAGATTAATATATATATATATATATATATATATATATATATATATATATATATATATATATATATATATACTTATAATAAATATAAATATAAACACTTATATATATATACATCTGGTACTTACAATCAAGATATATATATATATATATATATATATATATATATATATATATATATATATATAAAATGCGTAAAATGTAAAATGCAGAAAGTATATAAATACGTATATGTAGTAATATTTATATATATATATATATATATATATATAAATATTTATATATATATATATATATATATATATATAAATATATATATATATATATATATATATATAAATATTACTACATATACGTGTTTATATACTTTCTGCATTTTACATTTTACGCATTTTATATATATATATATATATATATATATATATATATATATATATATATATATATATATATATCTGGTACATTCATCAAGATATATATATATATATAAGCACTACTATATATATTTATATATTTTAAGCATCTTTTATTTCTGCATATTTTCTTTCAAGTCATATATCTATTATTTTATATCTACTAACGTTTGTTTCTCTTGTGTCTCATATTTAAAATATAATTTAAATTAAATGAAAAAGAGGTCATAGAAACTATTCAACCCCCCCCCCCCTTTCTAGTTTCCACAATTGGTATCAGAGCAAGTTGCTCAACAATTTGCTCAAAAGTTTTAAGATTAATTATTTAAAACAACAAACAAAACTTTTCAAATTTTGAGTTGATCCATGGCACAAGTTAACTATATGGAGGGTTGCTCTATGTCTAGACCACCACTACTTGAAACAGACGGTTTTTGTTACTGGAGACAACGATTTGAAATTTATGTCCAAGCTAAGGATAGTGATTTATGGAATATTATTGAAAAGGGAGATTTCAAACCTGATGATGACAAAATTTTAACCCCCGAGGACAAGTTACAAATAAAGAAAATTTTTGAGGGCAAACTCATTTTGTACAATGCACTACCACGAACCGAATTTGAAAGAGTAGTTATGTGTAAAACTGCAAATGAAATCTGGAAAAATCTTATCACAACTCACCAAGGATACGAAAAATTTTCTATGTCCGAAAATGAAACCATTGAAGAAGGATATACAAAGTTTAATAACATTGTAACAAGTCTAAAATCATTAGGAGTAAATTATACCAACAAACACTATGTAAGAAAATTTCTTAGAGCACTACATCCTAAGTGGAGACCCAAAGTAACAGCCATTGAGGAATCAAAAGATCTAAACATATTTCAACTTGATGAACTCATAGGAAACTTAAAAGTCTATGAAATGGTGATAGAGAAGGATAATGAAATCACCAAAAGTAAACCTGAAAAGGTAAAATCCTTAGCACTCAAGGCAAAAATTGTCAAAGAAAGCTCAAGTGAAGAAGATGAAGATGAAGAAGAGAAGTCATCACCCGGTGAGAAAGATGATGATGAGTTTGCATTGGCGGTTAGAAATTTGAGTAGATTTTTCAAAAGAAAAGGAAAATTTGTAAGGTATCCAAAAAGGGATACAAAAGAAATAAAGCCCTGGGAAAAGAAGGGAGATCGATTCAAAAGTGAAAGGAAGCAAAATGTTTGCTTCAAATGCGGTGACCCGTCCCACTTCATGAATGAATGTCCTAAAAACACCAAGAAGAATGAACACCAAAAAGCCTTCATTAGCGGTGCATGGAGTGAAAGTGAAGAAGAACCAAGCAAAGAAGAAGAAGTGAAAAAGAAGTGTGTCTTATGGCAAAGGATACAAAAGAGGTACATTCTGATTCATTATTTAACAGTGATATATCATTTGACAACAATATTGAAAAAGAATATTATAAGTGTGGAAAGTTGCTTATAAAAGCAACCGACAAAATAGAACTATTAAATGAAATCATATCCAAGATCACACTTGAGAAAGATACCACAACTTGTGAAAATGATTTACTAAAAGATATGATTATGGATTTAAAACTTCAAAATGCTAATCTTCAGAAAGAAAATGAGAATTTGAAAACTCACAAGTGTAAAAATGATTTTGATGAAACTAAACAAAAATTTGAGAAAAGTAGTTCAATGTTGAACGAGATGCTGAAAGCACAAAAACACTCAAATGATAAATCGGGTCTTGGATTTGATCAAAGTGAAAAAGGTTTATTGTTTGATCCCAACAAGAAAATCACTTTTGTAAAAGAAAAAGGTAAAGGTCCAATCAGTGAACCCGTACGATCGACATTACAATCTCTCCCTGAAGCTATTAGAAAAGTTACTAAGGGTGCTGACTACAACCATGGTCGACCACGACCAACTGTGAAACCAAATAGTAGAATAAAACCGTTTAACAACTTATCACAGCCTAGTATATCTCAAACAGCTAACCCTCTTAGGTCTAATTCTATTCCAGTTGCAACACCTCAACAAATGAGCCAATTTTATGAACCTAGAAGAAATGGCTTAGGATACAACCCCACTCAACCTTCCAACACATTTTATAAACAACAAACCAACATGACCAAGAAAAATTACAACTGGAATTACAATATACAACCCATTAGGAAATTCCATCACACCAGTTATAATAACCACATAAATAGAACCAAGATAAACCATCTTGATCAAAGATGGATAAACAATCATCATTCCCAAAATAGTAAGAACTTACCCCCAAGGTTAAACTGGAACCACTCTCAGTATTTTCAACCACAATTTAGGACTCACCAACATGAACAATATCTTGGTCCTTACATATGGAATAAAATAGGATATTTGGATGCTAACAATCCTGGACCTATGAGATATTGGGTACCAAATTTATCACACGTTTAAATCTTTAGGAAAATCCGAATGGACATTTGCATTCACGTGAATGGATAATTGATAGCGGATGTTCAAAGCATATGACGGGGAACAAGGATCTCTTCTCAACATACAAAGAATATGATGGAGGTCATGTTATATTTGGAAGTAATTTAAAAGGAAAAATCGTCGGTAAAGGTACCATTTCTTTAGATCAAATTACTTTTAAAAATGTTGATCATGTTGATAATTTAAGTTTCAATCTCATAAGTGTGGGTCAATTGTGTGACAATGATTTAGATGTCACTTTCACTAAACACAAATGTGTTGTCACCAAACGTGATAAGAATATAATAAAAGGAAAAAGAAGAAGTGGATTATATACATGTAAACTAAATGATTATCCATCCATCCAAGTGTGCGTTACTAGTCTAAATGATGATTATACATTATGGCATAGAAGATTAGGACATGCAAATATGAGGCTAATTCAAAAGATTAGCAACCAAGAACTAGTAAATGATTTACCAAAATTAAAATTTGATAAACATTTTTGTGATGCATGTAAAGTGGGAAAACAAGTTCATGCATCCCATCAACCTAAAAACATGATCTCAACAAAGAAAACACTTGAATTATTACACATGGATTTGTTTGGTCCATCTTCAATACAAAGCTATGGTGGAAACTTTTATACACTTGTCATTGTAGATGATTTTTCAAGATATACCTGGACATTGTTTTTGAAAACAAAAAATGAAGCTTTTGAAAAATTCAAATTATTAAGAAATCAAATTCAAAATCAGCAAGGTCATTTGATCTTGTCTATTCGAACTGATCATGGAAAGGAATTTGATAATGATTTTCAATTTGGAATGTTTTGTGACAAACATGGAATTACTCATAACTTCTCGGCTCCCAGAACTCCTCAATCAAATGGGGTAGTAGAAAGGAAAAACCGAACACTTCAAGAAATGAGTAGAACCATGCTGAATGAACAATCAATTCCACAAAAGTTTTGGTGTGATGCAGTTGCAACATCCACATATATTTTAAACAGAGTCTTGATCAGGCCATTTATAAACAAAACTCCGTATGAGATTTATAAAGGAAGAAAACCTACTCTCAAACACTTTAAAGTTTTTGGTAGTAAATGCTTTATTACACACACCCAAAACCATTTGAATCAATCTGGGTCAAATTTATTTGAGGGTATTTTTCTTGGATATTCATCTACCAAAAGGTCATATAGAGTATTAAACAAATACACCATGGCCATTGAAGAATCATTAAATGTTACATTTGATGAGACCCTAACAAACAAATCTATACCCTTAATTGATGATGAACTCAATAAACAAGAACAAATCTTATTTCAATCAAACAAATTAAAAGATTATATACAATCAGGTAAGGATGATTGTTATCTATCTCCAACCAAAGGATCAAATGATTCAACTTCTCACACAAAAGAAGTGAAGGATCATCCTATACACCAAGTTATCGGTGACATTGGTGAACGAACTACTCGATCTAAAGTTCATCAATATACCAAGTAGATTGGCGTATGCATGATATGTGATTATACATATCAAATGATAAAACACAAAATTCAATCAAGTATGATTAAACTTAAAAAATTTATTAATAATTTTTTTTTTAAATATTTGATTTTGCTGACTGCGACCGTGGTCGACCACGGTTGACCGTGTGCAGCAACAAATGGGTAAAATTTTGTTAAAAAATTCAAATTTTCAAAATTCAAATTTTATACCCCACCATAAATGCCATATCCCGAAAATTACATCTGAGATTCCTTTTTTATCTTCCCAAAAATCTCTTTTTCTTTAACTCACATCAATATCATTAACTCACAATAACTCCAAAACTCATTCCTCCTTTTAACCCCATCCATTCATTCATTCTCTACACATTCAAAACCATAAATTCAAAATTCTCTCCCAAACTCTCTCAATCTTCATCCTCTCCTTTGCTCCGGCGAATATTCCGGCGACTATTCAAGAACTCCGGCGACTTTTAAAGAATTCCGGCAAAGGATTTTCCAAAGATCATTTACATCTTCTTCATCACTTATCATACTAAGCCATGGGAAGATCAAAGGGAAAGGAAATAGCTGAATCATCAGAAAATCTTAGGAGAAACCCTTCTAGGACAAGACCAACAACCCAAACTCAAAGCCAAGAACATCACCCAAATGCTCCTCAAGTTACTTTAACTAGGATACCTAGAAACCTTGTCAAAAATCGTCCTCTTGTAGCAAACCGACCCATCACTTACGGGAGAACCGTATGCTTAAATGATTTTGAACAACAAGAGGTTAGGCAAGTTTTCAACCATCTTAACTGGAATGTATTCCTTGATCATGAAGTAGTTGTCCATCTCGATCATATTAGGGAATTTTATGCCGGTTTTCAATTTAATGAAACCGAAATGATGATTCAACTCAATATGTATCAAAGTCAATGGACTTGGACCTTAGCCGAATTTGGTGACCTTCTTCAACTACCTACTAGTGGACTTCGTTTTTACTCCGACATGCATATTTTAACCTATATCTTACAACTCAATGATGATGACATCACTCCCGAAAGAGTGATTAACTCATTGTGTTTACCCGAAGTGTCTAGGTCAACCATCAAACTTATAGGTGCTCACCTCACTCCTCAATGTCAAGTTTGGGCTAAAATTATTAGCCACAATGTCTACTCAAAGGCTGGAAATCACAATGATATCCAAGCCGTTGTTGCACTCCTCATGTACTCTCTCAAAGAGAAAATACCCGTAGACATGGCCTACTTTGTGGCCAAAAGGATGAGTGGCTTAGTCTCCCATAACAAACGATCCCTTCCATATGGAACTCTACTTTCCCATCTATTTCAATACCTTGATCTTCCCTCGGTTAAAAGCTTTCCTAACAAGGAACAACAAATCTATATCCAAACCCTTATCAAAATGGGTCACTTGGGAACCATGAGAGGATCCAAATTGAAGAGAGCAAGGAGAGAAGATGAGGAACCATGAGAGGATCCAAATCGACTAACTACTGGTCTACTAAACTCCTGGCTTGTTACCACTCCCCGGCAACGGCGCCAAAAACTTGTTCGTGTTGGGTGAATGATCAGGCGGTCGGAAATTTAGAAG
Organism: Pulicaria dysenterica; assembly: GCA_947179395.2. Classification (NCBI taxonomy): domain Eukaryota; kingdom Viridiplantae; phylum Streptophyta; class Magnoliopsida; order Asterales; family Asteraceae; genus Pulicaria; species Pulicaria dysenterica. The sequence continues at coordinate 72,175,852 of OX359290.1, read as the reverse complement.
GCATCGAGAGTCGGTTAGAGTTTATGCTTGAGTCAAGACCGAGTTCACAATTTAGGGGAGGAACCAGGATTCAGAACGCAGGGGGGATATCTTTAGAGAACAAAGAGATTCAGCGGAACGTGATCGCAATATCTTTACCAATCGGTAATCAATATACATCACCCGGTATGTATAAATATTACCACTCGCAATTTATTGCAAGTGTGGGGTCATTCGTTCGAATTCCCAATGCATAAATTCGGAGTCAAGCTAGAGACTCAGACAAAAACAAGCGCTTCTCGGGAGGCAACCCGTGTTTAGTTTAGGTTTTTCGTTCTTCTTTATTTTTGTATTTCGTTTCCTTTCTGTTCCAACTTTGTGGGTGTGTTGCCTAGAAACCCTCACGAGACTATAACTCGTCCTCTCGGGCTACCGAGGGGTTTAAAGGCTTGTTGCATATGCTAAATGCAACCGTGATTCCTACGAAAGTGAGTTAGGTTGTTTGCTTTGTTTTCCTTCCTTGTTTGGTTTGTGTGCTTTCCTTTTGTTGCGTGTGCTTGCCGTGTGGTGCTTCCCCTCAAACGCTTATTTTTCCAGAAAATTTTAGGACCACCCATTATGCAACGAGTCAACTTTGACTATTGAGTTTGACTTTTGGTCTTTTGTTGCTTCCATTCATATATTTGGCACATGGGACACGATAGAGTTCACACTTTCACTCTATTATGTGGAAATTGGGAGGTTTGTTTCTTTCCCTCTGTCTATCTCTACTTCGTCTTGTCAGAGTACTCCAATTCTATTGTGTGGGAATTAGAGTCCCATTTTAGATAGACGTTTTTAATTCTGGTTGTGTTTATTAGACATAATTCGAGTGGGTTGTACTTTTGCCTTTATTTTATTTCTTATTTATTTTAGTTTATTTCTTTCTGTTCTTGTGTGCTTGTAACCTGTTTGTTAGTATTGGCAGCCGTTTGCGTGTTGCAGATGATGATGGATGATTGATCAGACAAGACCGCGCCTCGCTTCCACTACATATGAAATCCCAGAAAGTTTCTTACCCTAGTTCATTTTATTGCTTAATTGAATGCATTGGGGACAATGCATATCTTTATTGTGTGGGAATTGGGGTTAAGTAAACTTAACTTTTCTTGTATTCAAGCATTTGTCTATAGTATAATATGATTGTAGGTCATTTTTCTTCCTCAGCTCGTAATCCACATTATAATAGGTTATCCCAAGTAAATAAGTTGTTGGTAACATGAGATTTGAGATTGCATGCACTATTGATCATCACTTAACCCATGTCCATAATCGAGAGTTTTGAGCCTAATAGTAGATATTTAGTAGAATTTTTTTTGATTGTGTGAGGATAGCTGCAAGCATAGACTGTAGAACTTGTTACCATATTACTTTTCGAGATCACCACAATGAGTATTTATCACCATTGCACTGATAGAGGCCTTCATTTGTTTTAAGCCATGTTTTAAGCCTGTTTTTCGTTAGAAATTCTTATTATTAGATTTTCTAATCTGCCCTACCCTTTAACGCGTAGTACTCACTTTAAGTACTCGATACCCTTAACACCATGTTGAAGCCTTAGCCTATTTCATTTGTTAGCCACATTGTTTAGCCGATTCCATTTTTTGCTTCTTTTGGCCTTAGCTTAAGTCTTAGTTGTGCTGGATACATGATTTCCTTCAGTGTTGTGTGTCGTCTTATCGAGTCAATAAAAGTACTATGCCGCCCAAATAAATTGCAGGTTCTTGAGCATGTGAGTGTTATTGAATTCTCGCCAAAGGCGTAGTTAAAAATCGTAAAAGTAAAAAAAAAAAAAAAAAAAAAAAACTACACGAAAAAAAATAGAATAAAGGTGCATGAAAAAAAAGTGATAGAATATCTTATGCCCTAAATGATTTGAGTTCAAGAAAATAATTAACTCTTATCATTCTTTTGTGTCAGTATCCGGTTGACCGCTCTAGTTTGAGTAGTGAGTCGTAGTTGTCCAGCACAGTTTTGGTTTTTGCTATCTTAGTCACTATAAATTCTATTTTCCCTATCTTTGCCCTAGCCTAACATTACAACCCTTAAAGCCCTCTTGACGGTTGACAACTCTAGTGATGGAGATTTGAATTGGATACAAGCTTATGCTAGTTAATTGCTTGTTTGCTATCAGGAGTGTTCACCAAAATAATGAGCCTAAACACTTGAATGATTGAGTGAACTCCTAGTGAGAGGATGTGAGGCTTTGCATGTTTTCGATTATTGAGTGTGTACCAACTAATTTGTGAGTTTGGGCTGATCTATCTTATTTGTGGTAAATAAGTTGGGGAATTTGGATGGCCAGGTTTGTTTGCTTCTATTTGATGATTTGCTTGAGGACAAACACAGTTCAGTGTGGGAATTGTGATATTTCCGGATTTATCTAGGTTTTCATCCGTAAATATTATAAGTTTTACACTCTAATTTATGTGCAAATGAGAAAAATATACACTAATATATGTTTTGGGATGTTTTCAGGTTGAATATGGTGGAATCGTCGAAGAAAGGGCGGAAAAAGAGCTTAAAATGAAGAAAATGAGAAATGCTGTCAACTCCGACACACCTCCACTGTTTTGATCATATCTTGCTCATACGAACTCGGATTAAGGTGATTCAAGCGGCCACGGAAACTAGACTAAGAGGGCTACAACTTGAGTTTCATGGCCATCTCTCAAAAAGGCAGCTCGCGCCGCGAGATAGGCCACACTCGCACCGCGAAGCATTCGCTGGAAAAATTTAGATTCGCGAGTCCGATCAATGCAAGTCAAGACACGGGTCAAAGTTCCTCGCGCCGCGAGGCATCAATGCATCGCGCCGCGAACAATCGCAGATCAGATTTTCTATAAATTCGATTTTTAAATCATTCAGTCATAACTTTTGCCCTACAGCCGACTCCAGGCGCCGTTTTTTAGAGTTTTACAACCCTGGAGGGTGAGGAAACACCCTTGGAGCTTGGAGGATTCATATTTCATCATCATTCATCATCATCAACAACCCGGTTTGTCGAATCTATGGCTAATCTTAGATTAAGCTTGTTTTCTCAGACTTTGTTTGATTGTTTAAGCCTGATTATGGGCTAAACTCATCTTGTATTCACCTTATGATTGAACCCTAGTTGGGATATGCTTTGATTTCCTTGTTTACTTATGGATTGATACTAGTTGCATGTTTATTCAATTAAAGTTTGGATTTTTATGGTTTTCATCTTCGTTTCTGGATTTATGGTTCATATTCAGTATAAATAGGAAGTTTATATGATGTATGTTCCTCTTTAAATGGTTTGTCTATGAATCGTTTAAGGGTTTACTAGGAAAAGTAATCAGAATCCAGATTCCATAACCTAAACCTAATTATCTAGAGCTTTGCAATCGAGGAAACGGTTGGTTTATATTAAACTTGTTTAATATGCTTGATGAATTATGCACTAGGTTGTGTGGATCTAGATGATCAATAGGAAGTTGTTATTCTTTATCCGTCGCACAATAGCTATATGAAATAGGAGGTGGAGTATAGCTAAGTCAATCCAGGTAATCAATTAAACTGATCTTGAAATATATCACACTAGGGGGAGAGATTAAGGTGAGTACTTGTCCTTTATTTGGTTGTTTTGCTTCATTAGTTTAGTTATTTGTTCTTTATTTAGTCTTGCTAGTTCTTTTCTCCTCTTAGTCCTGAAACCCCCATCTTTAGGTTAACTATTAGTTTATCATTCTCTTTGGTGTTGCACTGCTCTCCGTGGATACGATACCCATTACTTACCTTTGCTATGCTATTGCATGATCCAGTCATACTTGCTGGTAGTGTGTGGTGAAACTTAGGTGATTTTGGACATAAATTTATAACTAGATTTCACACGATCAACCTTGAAGGAAAATACATCTATGCTAAACAAATTATTTAATTTCCTTCAAGACAAATTTGGTTGTGGTGGCACTTCATCTACTCAAGTTTCCAAGTCGATGCCTCGACGATCCTACTCAAATTAAACCATTTAAATTATCTTATGTGTGTTTTGAACAATTTAACTTTTATGTTTGTGTATTCGGAATCTTATATTGGATTCCTCAAACTATCCTTAAATAAAGTAATTTAGGATTTAGTGTGTTTATCTAAATATGTTCACCTCTTGATTAAATAAGAAATTGTGCAAAAAATTCAAACTAACAGGATCACGGTCGACCACGGCTGCACAACTGCAACCGTGGGTTTTTGTGAAATCTGCTGGCCGCGACCACGGCTGACCACGGTCGACCGTGGTCTGCCAGTTCTGCGTATTATCCGCAATTGTTCTAATTTTTGCTACGTTTGTTCATATATGTTCATCAAAAGTTAAATTTTTAATTTTAAAAATTTATTACATGTGTACTAATCTAATGTGCCATAAGAATTCAAAATTTAGACAATATTACACACTTGGATGGATATTAAATCAAATGGTTAAATACATGTTATATACCAGTTCGTTCATATATTAATATATTGGAAAATATTAAAGCTCAACCAATTCATGGTTGATTGCCAAATTTATCCAAACACACTTTACTAACCCAATTCAACAAGAATTGGAATATTTGTGTTGTTGTTATTAAATTGTTGATAGGTACACTCACGTGAGATGATGTCACACCTATCTCTAACAACCCTACAAGGTGGATACTCAAAAAGGGAGATGCACCATTAAACCACTATTAAAATAATAGTATTAAAGGATTATTCAAAAGTGCAAGGCATAAAGGGGAGCTATGATTAAGAAAATAAGGGGGAGTTATTAAAAAAAGGGAGAGCTATTATTACTAAAATAAGGGGGAACAATGATTAAAACAAAAATGGCCGGGGAGCTATAATTTCTTAAAAGAAAAAGAAAATCATGGGGAGCCACTATTATTAAAATAAGGGGGAGCTAACTCAATTTGAGAAGCTCATAAGGACTGATGATATAAGGTGACTAGGATCACGTGAAACAGAATCAGGATCCTGTTTCTAACTTTGCAATCATCTTTATGACTAACATGTATACCTCTGTTCAAAATTTGAAAACTTTATCTTGAGCAAATCTTAGTGCAATCAAGCCAAGCTTAAAGGGTCGTCTCACTTGAAGATAAAAAAAAGGGGGATCAAACCTTTTTGATGACGCCAAAGGGGGAGAAGAATCCAAGTGATGACTCAACAGAAGAGCGTACAACGAATAAAAATAAGTTAACAAATTTCAAGAAAACCTGATTTGAAGATTCAAACATAAAGACATAAGCTCATCATCAAAGGTCAATTTCTTGAAACATCACACTTATTATTTCTCCTTAACATATTATGGAATTATTAACTTGGATTAAATAAAAATTGTCATCATAAAAAAGGGGGAGATTGTTAGTGCAATCAAAAGATTAATCTTTAATATATCTGGTTTTGATGATGCAATTTTAAATAATATTATTATGATAAAAAAATATATATCCAAGTTAATATGAAAATAGTAAGTTTGGAAAAATAATAAAATATATATGTTGATGAAAGATCAAAGTATAAAAATATATACTTGTGTGTTCATAAAAATGAACTTGGGGGTTGTAATAAAATATGACAATATAAATTTTAAAAATAAAATTTATTCTAAATTGTCATTTTTTTATTAACATAATTTTTCACTTATAAACATGTTTCATAATGCGTCAAAATAATATCTGTCTATGGAACAAAGTGTTTATAACTTCTTGCCAATAAATTTGAATAAACATAATTTTACAAATTGAGAAATGTGAAAATATGTATTTTAGAATACAAGATAAATATCCTTAAGAGGTATTATTATACTGTGTTTACAATGATTGGTGAAGGAGTATCTTGGGAGATCTTGCAAAGTACATAAAAAGTACTTAGGTGTCATCCTCCAAATTGACATGTGCCTAATTCATTTAAAAGTCAGTCCAAATACACAGTGTAACGATATTTATTTTGGTATTTATTTATTTTAAAATACCAGTTTAAAAGAGGAAGTCGTAAAACATAGAAAATAATTTTAAACGACTCGAGATGACGACATCTGTGGCCACGGTCGAGCACCACAGTCGACCGTGGGGATCGACCGTCTGGCAGCAGATGTCCCTACCTCTCCTCACTCTTCCTCTATAAATACAACCCCATAAACAACCAAAATTTACCTTTTGCCAATCTGATATTTTCTCCTTCTACACACTTTCATATCTTGATCTTTCATTTTCAAATATATACATTTGAGTGTGGTGATTCTTGAAGTTGTGTTCTTCATTTGTAAGAGTTATACAACACTTCAAGATCAAGCAAAAGGGAAGCAAGAAAAATACATTGAGTGATATACACTTGAGTGAAATCGAAAAAATTTCTTGTATTGAGAGGTTAGTGTTTAAACACCATTGTTGGTGTTTTGTTGTTCTTAGTGAAGTGTTTTTGAGAGAAGAATGCTTTGAGTGTTTTGGTGGGTTTGACTATTCCCCACTTAGTTTTGGGTTTTGGTTAGTGTTCTTGAGGTTCTTGGTGAAGAACTTGGTAATTCTTCTTGGTTAAGAAGAAAGTGTTCTTGGTGAAGAACAAGGTGGTGGATCTAGTATAGATCTTTGGTGGTTATCATCTACCCGTAAGGGTGATTGTATTACGGTGATCTCTTCCGGGTAAAGAGATTGTTCCAAGTGTTGCTAGTGGAAACCTTGACGGAGGTCAATGCGTGGATGTAGGTTGGAGTTCAACCGAACCACGTAAAAAGCTTGGTGTTCATCTTCTAAACCCTTAACTCTTTAAATTTCTGCATCTGCATTTGCATATTTAATTTTCGCAAGCATATTTACATTTCTTGCATTTTATATTCCTGCACTTTATTTCTTATTTCTTTTATTTATTTATATCTGTCATTTAAATTTCTGTCTTACTATATATATTAATATATATATATATATATATATATATATATATATATATATATATATATATATATATATATATTTACTTATAATAAATATAAATATAAACACTTATATATATATATATATATATACATCTGGTACTTACAATCAATATATATATATATATATATATATATATATATATATATATATATTAATACATATACGTATTTATATACTTTCTGCAATTTATATTTTACGCAACTTATATATATATATATATATATATATATATATATATATATATATATATATATATATATATATATATATATCTGGTACATTCATCAAGATATATATATAAGCACTACTATATATGTTTATATATTTTAAGCATCTTTTATTTCTGCATATTTTCTTTCAAGTCATATATCTATTATTTTATATCTACTAACGTTTGTTTCTCTTGTGTCCCATATTTAATCATTTAATTTAAATTAATCGAAAAAGAGGTCATAGAAACTATTCAACCCCCCCTTCTAGTTTCCATATCTTTTATGAGGAGAAAAGATTGAAAGGTAGTAGTGGTACATGTTGGAACAAGTAAGGAGTACAAACACAATGGAAGCACCACATAAACATAACATTCATGAAGAAAATACATACAAACATAAACCCACAAACATTGTTCCAACGGTGGATAGCTCTACAAACCAAAATTGCAACTAAAGAAACAAAGACATGGAAAATGATACCTCAATTACCTTTCAAGAACGGTTGTAGCAAATGAAAAACGGGATGAAGATGGTTGACAAGTGGCTTACCACTCCTATATAAGTCCACACCAAGTCCACTTGATCCTAATGTGTTAGCACTCCTTTGATGATTCACTAACCTTAGCAATCACCAAAGGAACAGCCTTATAGTATCTCCTCTTGCACCAAAATCAGTTCACAAATCACTCAAGATCATCATCTTAGTGATAGTAAGAGTTGTATGTATGTGGTACCAAGAGAGAAAACTCATAAAACAAGAGAGAGTCTAGTCTGTGTCTAATTAAGCCTCAAAAACCACCTCCAAAAGTCATGTGGGTCAGCCAAAATGAAACCCAAGTGATTGGACCATCAAAAGGTCTAATAAAATGAAATTGTCTATTCAGCTGTCGTTCACAGCCCATGAAGACAACTCTATGGTCGTAAAGCACCTAACCTTCGCAACCCATGAAACATAAACCTTCATGGTCATGAAACACCCATTGACAACCAAAAAACACATTTTATTCCTCTCTTTCTAAACGGGCTGTCAAGATTAATCATTAGCGTGTGACCTAATAGGCCTGTGCTTAATCAGCAGTGATACCGGCCTACGTGTGTCAGTGGGAAGACACCAACAGTACTTCACCAGAAGGTATGGTGTTGGTGCCCGAGAATGAGAAGAGGAAGAACTCCAAGAAGAATCTAATTTGCTAGAAGTGTGGATAGTTTAAGCATGTGGGAAGCAATTGTCTAAGCGAAGCAAATACGAAAAAAGGCTCCAACACAGCTAACATTATCTTTGTTGTCTCTACCGGAGATGAATTCTTTTGAGATATGATATTCTTTGTTGTCCAACACGGTTTAAACAATGTTTCTCTATATGCGACACTTATTTGAGATATGATGTTCTCCGTATTTAACACTCGTGAATAGACCTCAGAATCTCACAAAATCACATGAAACTCCTATGAGATGGTTGGAAACTGCTTAAAAAATCTCCACAATTGGCTTGGTACTTCTTTAGCTCCTTCACAAACACAAAGTGCACATAAACACATGAACAAGGACTGCTACGGTAAAAATGGAGATCTTGTACATTGTGCCCTAATTTGCATATATAAAACTACAAGAACTTTGAAATTGTACACAAACAATTCTTCTATTTTCCTTAGCAACTTTACTACTCAGTTATAGAATTCAACTTAACAGTATTTATTATATTCAAATTATAGTACGAGTATTACATGTGAATAATAATTTTATATCACCTTAAAAAGTATTACTTTGATAAATCAAGTTAATAAGTGTTTAAATATTCTTCATCCGGTAACCTTTATCGTAAAAATTATACTCCCTCCGTCCCATTTTTATTGTCTACTTTTGACTTTTAAAAGTCTTTAATTTTCAACTTTGACCTTAAATATTTTTGTTTGTGCTATATAATATTTGATACAAAATATATGATCGCATTATATTTTAAACATATTTTCATTGATATAATTTGCATAAAATATTATATAACAGAAACAAAACTATTTAAGATTAAAGTTGAAAAATAAAGACTTTAAAAAGTCAAAACTGGACAATAAAAATGGGACGGAGGTAGTACTAAAATTCATGTAAACACAAATCCAATGCACCACGTAGTGAAGAAAGGCGTGAACATACATCCATAACACTATCACGTAAGCATGGATGGATCCACATAGAAAGCATCAGGTGGCGGTGAACCCACTATTTAAAAAAAATCAATTTTTATATGTAAAATGTTTAGAAACTTTATATGAGAATCAACAAAATTTTGGATGTGAACCCACAAATCCATTGGCGTGAGATTCTGAATCCAATTACATAGCTCTTAACAAAGGAAAGAGATATCTAATTTCCATTTCCCATAACCGTTTCTACACGATGTCTCCACACGTATTATTCTCATCTTCTACTCTAAAAAATCGTTTCTTTTCATCGCTAGCTCTAGAATTCTCCGTATCAGTGGCAACGTTATGTTCCAATAGAAAAATAGTTGACAGACAATATGCGAAAAAGACCCGTGCTCGGTAGTGAACCCACTAAATTTATTTTCTAAATCCGCCACTATACGTAAGCATTGTAATTCATAATCACATATCAAAGAGCAATCAAGAATCAAAACACAAACAACATAAGTTATTCAAACATTAAAACCAAGAAGATATTAGCATAACAAGCAACATTCCCCACACCACAAACCAAAAGCATAATTTCACACCGTTAAAAAAATACAACTTACGGTATTATAATTGCAACTTGGTGATCCAAGTGGTTGTTTGAATAAAGGTTGTGATAAATGGAATAGAAAAAGACCTAGTCTTGAAAACACATATCGAATCTCTAAGTACTCAGTATTTTATCTTAATTATTTTACATGTTCACATATTAAACAATCATATTTTATTGTGTAATAAATCATGATAAATATTAAAATGGTAATTTTTATAGTTTATTCAAAATCTTTATCAAACTGTTTGTCACACATTCGAGCCAGTCTCATACAAAACATTTACATTATTTAGAGTTCAAACATTTTGTTTTATCAAGCAACCCTTAAATTACTAATATCATTGTTTGATTCTAACAATAATAAGTCTCGCGATAATTATTTTATAGTCAATCTATAACATATTATGACGTTGAGTACTAAAAACCACATAACGAATTCACAATGTGACCATGACCTATGGATTGCAAAATTTTACAGGTCAACATTGGCATTTGACAATATTTTGGTATTTTAAATTTTGACTAGAAGATGGTCAAAATGAGTGTATGCTACCTTGACTTCTTGCTTGTCAAGCTACATACATACAAATGTTTAATAGTTTGGAGGGGAAACATGGAAGTTTCCATAACCGTATGAATAGTAATTAAAAATCGAAGTTGCAATTTGTAACATCGAAACTGAAACTGCATAAAAAAGAAAAAGGATAAACAAAGCTTACATTAATACGAATATTGACCACTTAAAATAAAATACAATGGTTTTAAAACGTAGGCTGTTCCCTTATAATAACCGGGTTTATGTTATTTTTATACGTGTTTTTTGGTCTTTTATATATTTTGTTAACCGTGAATTACGTTCGGGTGAACTGTTATTAAAGTGCAAAACTTGATTTTCTAAAAATACCAGTCATTTATGCATCATTAATGAGTAGTCATCTATACTATTATCCTTTGATTTATTTTAGGGCAAATTGCCGAGAAAGGTAACTAAAATGTTTAAATTTGTCAATAAAGGTAATGTCCATTTTTTCGGGCCAAGAAAGGACCCTAAATTCTAATTTATTCAAAAAAGGGTATATGATAACCGGATATTTAGGTAACCGGTTAACATGTAATGACATGTCATTTAATTGATGATGTGGCATTTTATATAAAAAAAAATTTATGAGGTGGCAACAAAGACCCTAAACTCTAACTCCTTTCTTCTCTCTCTGCTCAACACGTTTCTGCCAACCGCCGCCCTAGAACCACCTACCCCATTTCACCACCGCCAGCATCTCACCACCGCCAGAATCTCACCACCGCCACCATCGCACCACCGTTGCTTCACCGTCGCCATGAGCCATCGTCCTACCGCCATCGTGAACCACCAGATCTAAAAAGGTTTTCTCTCTCCCTTTTTCCCCTCTCTCTCTAAAAAGGTTCCACCGGCACCACCACCACTCCATGGATCCACCATCGCTCCACCGTGTTTGAATCAGTCACCATCGTTCTACCACCATTGTCATATCTAGATCTGAGTTCGAATCAATATTAGGGTTTTCCATATCTGAGTTCGAACCGAAATTAGGGTTTTCCATATCTGAGTTTGAATCAAGATTAGGGTTTTCCAGATCTGAGTTGTGTTCGTAGATTAGGGTTTTCTTATCTGGGTTCTTCATGGCGGCGGTAAAGGTTCATGGCAGCGGTGGTCCGGTGATGTTCAGCTTTAGATCTTTCACTCTCTTTCTCTTTCTCTCTCTCTCTCTCTCTCTCTCTGTTCTTCAAGCTTTAAATCTTTCACTCTCCTTCTGTTTTTCAAGATCAAGATCTATGGTTGTGGGTGCTCATGGTGTTCGTGAGTGTGATTAGGGTGCACGGTCATTTTTCAGATCTGTGTTTGAGGGCTTAAGAACCCAAATCCGTGCTGCGGTGGTGGTTTATGGCGGCGACAGTGGTAGTTTATGGCACACGCAAAGGGTAGTGTTCAATGGAGGATCTTCATATCTTCAAGAACATGAACCATAAACCCAGACACATAAAATTTTATGAAATATTAATTAAAAAAAGTGAAAGATATTAAATAATTTCTTATTAAAATAAATAGATAAATCTGTAAATATGATTTGAAAAACCACATCAGCATAAATATGATGTGGCATTGACTGTACAGCCATGTATTTTGCCACGTCACGGGTAACCTGATGACTTGGCTGTTAGCGGTTTAAGAGGTAAAAATACCCTTTTTTGTCAAAAATTGAAATTGATAATCCTTTCTTGGCCCGAAAAAATAGAAATTACCTTTATTGGCAAATTTGGACATTTTAGTTGTCTTTCTCAGCAATTTGCCCTTTATTTTAATCAAGGACCAAGATATGTTCTGACGGTGCTCGCAATAAACATGATTCTCAAATAAACCCTTCCATATATATATATATACATATATATATATATATATATATATATATATATATATATATATATATATATATATATATATATATACTAGCATAGTATCCGCGCCAATGCGGCGACGACTAATAGTTTTGCTCAGCAACATGTCCTTTTTAATTATTGAATTATTTAAATTCTATAAATATTTATGAATTTAAATTATAGGTTACTCAAATTCATGAGTCTGTTTATACACGTTTTCTAATAATTAAGTTCAACTATTTATTATGTTATACAATATTTTTCATGAAATGTTTAATTGCTAAAATATTTTGTAATAATTAAGTTAATTGACATTGAATTGATATTTTAAATATTTTCTTAATATAAAAGTTTTGTTTACTAAAATGGTATATATGAATCTCATTAAATCCATTTAATAGTTACTTTTTTATTTACTTTGATTTGATGGTAGTTTAGTACTTTCAGTTTACTTAAAAATTAAGAGTTGTGAAAGTTATAAATACTTTATAAAGGAGTAAGATATATATATATATATATATATATATATATATATATATATATATATATATATATATATATATATAAGTGGGAGACTCAAATGAGAACGAATATTCAGGTGAGAATGGTACACTTAATCCTCGTTCATCAGTTGATTTGACCGGAGAGTCTACATTTGACCATTCATTTTATTCATTACCTATACCTAATCATGAATTGTGATGGTCATAAATTGAGATGAGTGAATTGCGACTGTGAGATCTAATAGATCAACATCTAATTGATGACTATGATTCGTTCTCTCATTTTTACTTAAATATCCATTCTCGCAATATCAATAAACCTCATATATATATATATATATATATATATATATATATATATATATATATATATATGTGTGTGTGTGTGTGTGTGTGTGTGTGTGTGTGTGTGTGTGTGTGTGTGTAAGAATGAATTCCAAGCTAAATAGAGGGTTTAATGTGTCATTAAGCTAAAGATAACCCAACCTTTAGGTTATAATCCTGATTTACACCTCATTAGCCTCTTTTCACATTGGACAACTTCTTTGGCATTTCATAGTGTACTTGTGTTTTGTTAATAACGAGTTTTAATTTTTGCCCGCACGATGTGCCGGGATAAAGGCAAGGTAATACATCAATTTCTTATATGTATGCTTTTTATTTTTTTTATTCAAAAAAATAAACTGATAGTTATCAAGTTTCTCACATAAAAATCATTCAAAACTCTTAGCAACACTAAAAAACAACATAGTTATTTTAAAAAACAGGGCATAAAATTACTTTTAGATTCTTACATTAACTTTAGATATTGAAAACACATTAATCAAAACTTTTTAGATTAATTTTGTCTGTAAATTTATATTAGATCAACAATATTGTTTAGCTATATATGAAGGAAAAAGGTTTTTAACAACATAACTTAATTAATGAATCATTTGCTGCATTCAAGAAGTAAAAAATAGATAAAACGGATTTTGGATTAGAAGTACACATGAGTTGCATTGTCAGAGCATTAATTAAGTGCCTAAATAATAATTCTTCTTTTTGTCTTATATGAAAGCGAGGGAAGAAACAAATGAGGAAAAAACTTACCCAATCAAAGCCGTAGAAAGTGGGGGGAAAAAAGAGACAAACTTTAATATCGTGAGATAATATATATCACGTTTAAAAGGCAAATGTACAATAATACCCCTCAATATCTCAGGAGATATTGGCAAAGTAGTTTGAGAATTGATATATACAAGCAAGGTTTATATAACCCGCGCTTCGCGGCGGAGTTATATACTTCTATCTAAATGTTAAAAATATTATTCGTTTTAATTTAGATGTTAAAAAAATATTCAATATACAAATTACACTTTTACCGGAGTAAATTAGAAATTCTTAAGATTGCAAAATTGATTAATTCTATTATCAAAATTAAAATTAGAACTCATCGATGAAGTACTGGTATTATTTTGTTTTGAATGGACGTCGACTTTATTTTATGTATACTTACATATATAGACATTGATGTATATATGTATTAGTATTAGATAAATTATGATATAGTAGTATAATATACAACTTACTTGTAATGATATAAAGAAATTTATAATTGATTTATATTATTTGTTATCTGATATTTAAGTTGAAAAACCTTGAATGGAAAGGAAAACAAGGATTGTAGATTTAAAATTTTCACATTATTGTATTTGTTTAGATAATGACTAAATGTTAAGAAAAATCTAAAATAAATACAAATTACATCATTATTACATTAAATACTGTCAGAGCCTCCACAATATATTTTTCTTTTTTTGCAAAAGCTTTCATCTCACTGTTCGTCTCTCCATATCTCACAGCATCCTCCCTTCCGTCATTAATCCGTGCTTCCTCTCTTTGGCCGCCGGCTACTATTCGCGCTTCCTCTCTTTTGAACAACAGTGAGATTAATTAATATGCATTTCTCTCTTTTTGTCTGATATAGTTATATCTCTCTCACTTCTGCAACAATGACACCACCATTTGGCCGCTGGCTACTATCCGCAACCTACTGACACCACCGCCTAGGAAAATGTGCTCCCAATTGAAGTCAGCTCCTGCCCCCATCTTCATTCTTATTTCCAAGCTGCATAGTAATGTACTTATAATAACCATTGTTATCTTCTTTCACAAAACCCGTGTTTAATTTGGGGCGAAATTATATGTGGATACGATGTTGCCGGTATATATGGCTTCTGAGGTGTTCCTATCACCATCAACGACTCACGCTACTATTGCCAAACCACCGCTCAACAAAGAATTTGATCAGACGGTCTTAAAGGAGAACCAAAATAGCTAGAAGAAAGACGTTAGAGTGAGAAGGCTGAATAAGAAAGAGGAAAGGTTTAGAGAGAGAAGGATGAAAAAGAAGAAGAGAGAGTTGTGGAGTATTGGTGAGGAGAAATAAAAAAGGGAGAAAATATCATGAGAAACCAATTTATCAATTATGCACAATATTTTGATAAAGTTACTAAAACACCCTTGAAAATCTCGCGAGAAAAGGCATCTTTTGTTTATAAATTGATAGATATTATAATAGTAATTCTTGAGGCTTTAATATATGATTCATGTATTTTGGTTATGGTTTTTGATAAAAAAACGTATTTGTGAAGAAGCTGAATTCTGTATATTGTATTTTTTTTAATAATTACAGAGAAAACACCACCTCTATTTATACACAAATACAGGTAACTAAATATGGAAAAAATTATATCTTGATGGCTGTCAATCCTGGAATAAAATACGGTTGCCTCTTTAAAAGGATATGATGTGATTGTCCTTCAATCTTGCTGATCCTTTGTACCTTTCCTTTTAACACTCCCCCTCAAATTGAATAATGGGATTTCCAAAATTCAACTTGCGTAGACAATCATGCAGGCTTCTCTCATTAACAGCTTTTGTCAAGATATCTGCAAGCTGGTCTTCTGATCGAACAAATGGGAGAGTGATGATCTTTGTTTCCAGTTTCTCCTTAATGAAGTGTCGATCTACTTCTATATGCTTTGTTCGATCGTGCTGGACTGGGTTCTCTGAAATTTGGATGGCGGTTTTGTTATCACTTAAAATCTTGCTAGGTTCCTGTGGTGGATACCCTATTTCAGTTAGAAGTCTTCGTACCCATAGGACTTTGGTTATTCCCCTTGCAATACCTCGAAATTCTGCTTCAGCACTTGAAAGAGCAACCACCTTTTGTTTCTTGCTTCTCCATGTGACAAGGTTTCCTCCAACCATTGTAAAGTACCCTGAGGTCGATCTTCGATCACTTTTATCTCCTGCCCAGTCTGCATCAGTATATAACTGAGTTTTAAGATGTCCATGTGGCTGAAATAGGACTCTATGACCGGCCGTCCCCTTAAGGTATTTTAAAATTCTTAAGACTGCCTCCATGTGGGCCTTTTGAGGTTGATGCATGAACTAACTTACCACCCCAACAGCATATGCTATGTCGGGTCGGGTGTGTGAGAAGTATATCAGTTTCCCTACCATTCGTTGGTATCTTTCTCTCTCAGCAAGTTCTGCTGTTTCCTCCATATACAACTTTTGATTCATGATCATCGGAGTTTTAGCTGGTTTACAATCAACCATACCAGTTTCTGCAAGTAGGTCTAGGACATACTTCTTTTGACACATGAAAATCCCCTGCTTTGACCTTAGGACTTCAATCCCACGAAAGTATTTGAGCTCTCCGAGATCTTTCATCTCAAATTCCGTGAACAGGTTCTTCTTGAGTTTTACTATTTCTGTTTTGTCATTTCCTGTGATAATCATATCATCAACATAGATTATTAAACAGGTTATGAGATTGTCTCTCTGTTTGAGAAACAGTGCATGGTCTGAGTTGCTTTGCTTGAAACCATACTTGTTCATGGCCACTGTGAACTTTCCAAACCAGGCTCTTGGGGACTGTTTTAATCCGTAAAGGGATTTCTTTAGACGACACACCTCTTTTTCTCAAAACCTGTCTATGAATCCATGTGGAGCTTCCATATAAACTTCCTCTTTCAATTCTCCATGTAGGAAAGCATTCTTGACATCAAATTGGTGTAGGGGCCACCCTTTGTTTGCTGCTACGGAAAACACAACCCTGATTGTATAGCCTTTAGCCACCAATCTTGCCTTGTATCTTTTAATTGTACCATATGGTTTGTATTTAATTGTGAACACCCACCGACATCCGACAACTTTCTTTCCTGGTGGTAGGACACAGTTTTCCCATGTCTCATTCTTTGTAAGAGCTTTCATTTCCTCCTCCATTGCATCTCTCCATAGCTTTGATTTTAATGCTTGTTCTGTGGTAGTAGGGATCTCATTGGAATATAGTGAAGAGACAAAAGCCCTTGCCCCTTTGGATAGATTTCCCTTTGCTATGTTTGCCACTGGATATCTATGTCCTCTTGACTCTTTTTCAGGTGAATACCTTTTTGGAGGTACTCCCCTGTTTGATCTTGGTGGAAGTACATACCCTTCGGACGGGGTCTCTTGTTCTTCCACACACTCTTGTGCTTGTACAATCTCGATTTGCCCTGTCTGATCAGAAGACTCAGAAGAAGAATTATCAGGATTAGTATTACTTACCTCGGGTATCAGGTCAGGAGTAGCGTCTGGGGTGGTGGCACTGACAGGTTGTGTGGATGAAGCAGCCTGACTTTTTCCTTCTTCACATAGTATATCTTAGCCAACCCAATGTGTCTTGGTTATTAATATACTCCGTCTCCCCCTGACCACTGTGTTGGGAGGAATAGTAATACTCGGTTTCAAGAAAATCACAATTCATCGTAGTGAACATGCGTCTAGTTTTCGGGTGGTAACATCGGTAGCCCTTTTGAGTTACTCCATATCCAACAAAGACACATTTTTCAGCGCATGGATCAAGTTTGGACTTATGAGCTTTAGGTATGTGTACAAACACGGTGCAGCCAAATATTCGTGGTTCAAGGTTAAGAGCTGTTGGGAGTGTAGTGTATTCGGTGAGGGTTTGTAAAGGGGTTTTGGATTGTAGGATTCGAGTAGGAAGTCGGTTGATGAGGTATGCTGCGGTAACAACCGCTTCTGGCCAAAAAGATTTTGGAGTTTGTGATTCTATAAGAAGAGCTCGAGTTATTTCTAACAAGATACGATTATTACGTTCCGCGACACCGTTTTGTTCTGGTGTATTAGGGCATGTGGTCTGATGAATTATACCCTTGGTTTGAAAAAATGATTTCATTTCAGAGTTGACAAACTCCCCCCCCCCCCCCCCCCCCATTGTCGGATCTAAAGATCAGAATGTTTTTTTGAAACCGAGTTTGGATCATATTGTAAAAAATACTGAATTTGTCAAGCATTTCAGATTTATTTTTTAATAAATAAACCCAAGTCATACGTGTGCAATCATCAACAAATATGACAAAGAAGCGAAAGTTTTGCCCCCCTATGATTGGAGCGGGACCCTACACATCTGAGTGAATCAAAGAAAAAGGTAGGTCAACTCTTGTGTTATTTGGTTTAAAGGATTTCCGGTGACTCTTGGCTAACACACAAGTTTCACAATGTTGTTTACATTTAGAAGGAAAAAACTTTGGAAATAACATATGTAAATAACTGGGTGACCCAATCTCCTATGCCACAACCAAGCTTCTCGTTCTTTTGTTCCATGAGACAACATAACAGCACCATTTTGAGCTACCTCATCCACATAGTACAACCCCTGTCTTTCAGTGCCACGCCCAATTATCGCTCACGTCCTGATATCCTGTAAAATACAAAAGGTAGGTTGCATGAGGACCGAGCAATTTAATTCCTTGGTTACGTGACTAATTGATAAAAGCTTATGTGATAATGCCGGAACATGAAGACAATTGGAAAGTTTTAGTGTGGGTGAGATTTCTATTGTTGCCCCATTTTCGACATTCATTTTTTCTCCATTTGCAGTTTGAAAGTAGAATTTTTTGGGTTTAGACGCCACAGCAAAATCAGACGAGTCATAGGTCATGGTGTCGGTGGCTCCGCAATCAAGAATCCACGATGGCTCACGTTTCATTTTTTGGTGTTGAGCCATATTAGCAAAACCAAAAAGTCCAGGGTCTGTTTTGAACTTTTCGCTACATCTTTTATTAAAAGAAGAAAAAGAATTAGTGTAAAGTAATTGGAATTTTGAGGGTTTCGAGAATCCCTTTCTCTCACCCTCGGTACCTGTTTCGACAGAAAAGTCGTCTTCTTCTTCCTCGATGGCCGCCGCCGACGCAACACCTCCGAACCCAGTGGTTTTCCGATCAGAGCTGCTTACTTCACCGTTTGCCCTTCCTTTTTCCGATCCAACATTTTTGGTGTTCTTTTTGTGGCCATCGGTCCACCACTCGGGATAACCTACGAGCCGAAAGCATTGTTCTTTGGTGTGCTTTGACATACCACAGTGATCACACCTCAGGTTTGTTTTGTCTTCCTTTATCGTCGACCCATTTCTTTTACCCTTCGGCCGGCGGTGCCCTTTTGCGGCGAGCCCTACCTCGTCGGTCTCGACGGTAGCGAGACCCAATGCTATCCCTTGTGAGTCGTGGTTGGTTGCTCCCAGTATATTCTGGTGAGCGGCCTCCTTTCGAACAGTTGCATAAGCTGCCTCCGCCGAGGGTAATTGTTCTAATCGGAGGATTTCTCTCTTGATTGACGCGTATTTCCGGTCAAGGGCATTTAAAAATTGAAAAAGTTTCTGTTCTGACCTGATTCTTGCATATGCTTTAATATCATCGGGACACTTCATGGGGTTAGGGTCGATTCTATCGATCTCTCCCCAAACACCTTGAAGTGTGATCCAGAATTCTTCCAAAGAACATTCGTTTTGCTTGATGTCGTTAGGCTTGACATGAAGGTTGAAAGTCTGTAATTTGTCTCTACCGCTGCTGTAGGTAATCACCAATGCATCGCATAGCATTTTTGCAGTTGGATACTCGGTCAGGTTGCCTGCAAGAGTAGGCTCTATGTTTTGAATAAGCCACGAAAAAACAATAAGGTCTTCTTGTTCTCATTGCTCGTATTATTCGTCGCTTTAGCTCGGAGGATCGGAAGTTAAGTGAGATAACAGAGCCTTCGATTTTCCGCCAATAGCAACCCGAATCATACGAGTCCATAGGGCATAGTTCTGACTGTTGAGTTTGAGGTTTATTTGGAGGTTATCGGAGAGTTTCGGGTTTTGGGTTTGGGTTTGAATGCCAGTTTTTAACAACTTGGCAAGTTGCAAAGAAAGATTGGTTTCTGAGTTGTCATCTTCGGACATGGCGACTCAGTTGGAATCGAGTTTTTGAGCAGGTTACTAGGTAGATGATGAGCAAGTCTGCTCTGATACCATGATAAAAAACGTATTTGTGAAGAAGCTGAATTCTGTATATTTTATTTTTTTAATAATTACAGAGAAAACACCATCTCTATTTATACACAAATACAGGTAACTAAATATGAAAAAAATTGTATCTTGATGGCTGTCAATCCTGGAAGAAAATACGGTTGCCTCTTTAAAAGGATATGATGTGATTGTCCTTCAATCTTGCTGATCCTTTGTACCTTTCCTTTTAACAGTTTTGATGTGCAAATGGTTTCCAAGGGTTATTCAAGAATGTAAGCCAACAGATCATGATCATAATACTTAAATCGACCCTAGGAGGGTGTTGGTTAGGGTCAAGATCGGCTAAGCTTAGGGTTCTTTCGAAAATTGAAATTGCCGCTAGCTCAACGTGTCACTCTATGGAATGCGACACGTTGGATATTGGTGTCTCATTGATCATTGGTATTCTTCTATGCCACACTACGGGTCACATGATGTGTTGTCTCTGCTCATTGGCTCAATGCGACGTCTCTACCTAAGGGAACGCGGCGCATAACCTTTTGTTTATTTTGATATTTGGCCTATGGTGCCCGATTCCTTATGAGTCTTTGCTTATCGTTTAGGGTGGTCGTTAATGTTGTGGACTTAATAGATTGCTTCCTTATTGAACTTCTGGTGAGTTCAACGATTTTTCTAAAACCAAGTATAAAGACAAAACAGGGTTTCTATAGGATTATTAATTAAACAGTTTTCATGGTAAGAAAGAGAAGTCTTCCATGTTAGATCAGTGCATATATATTTGCCATGCAAATAATAATTATAAAGATAAGTCTCCTATGTTATGTCACACTTGTCACCTTAGCAAACATATTAGCAAATGTGTCTACCCTCCGCCTGGTCTAGTCCTTCTTCAATGCTCTCCCTACTAGAAAACACACGAGTGCCGCCATAACTGTCACCATCACCAAATGTGTCACATGCATCACCATCATCATCGTCATCACCACGGTCTAAGTTTATTTTTGGGTATGAAATATGATGAAATCAAAACTACTTGGATAGCTTGGTTTAAGGTTATCGCATCTAAAAACAGGGGTCATCTATGTATTGGAAGTTTAAAGACGCAAAATCTAGCATTACTTGCTAAAAGGTGGTGGAGATATAAGAAGTAAACTAGTTGTCTTTGGATATTTATGCCATACACGGTGTTGCTAGTAATTCCGAGGTAAACATGGTAAATATGCTAGTGTTTGGAGAAAGTTTTAAAAATCCAAAATGGATTTGAGGATGCAAACTTATGTGTACATAGTCTTTTTCAACAAAGATCTTCAAATTCCCTAGATTTAGTGACCCATGACGCATGGTCGTGGGTTTTAGCTATTGTTTGTTTCTATTAATAAGGTCTTATTTTAAAGAAACGTTTTCGGACTCGCATACCTTTTCAATAAGTTGTTTCTTTTTTTAAAGAAACGTTTGTGCGCCGCCGACATTTCTAATAAGCTTGTTTGTTTTTTCGCAAACATAAGACTTAATTTATTCTGTCTTATTTTTTGCTTTTTTAGAAGCTAAAAACTATATCTTTTTTTACAGACCTTTTCAGACTTAAGACCTTCTGAACCACATCTTCTTCTGAATACATGAAATATAACATAAGACATTTATATCTTCGAAAATAAACAACACCGTCGAGTATGACAGATTCGCCATCTCCTCATTTAAGCTGCATAAGATGATATGTCCTATAAAACACTTTGGGTACTTTCTATCAATTGATCAAGCACATACCTCCAAAGATGAATATTCTAGCTTGGAGAATATTTCACACAAGGATACCATGGTGTGACTAATGTGCGACTATCAGGTTGAAAGCGAAGACCATCTTTTCAGTTGCTAGATGTAATAGTAACTCTGTTAAATCTTGAATCGATCGGTGTACGTAATTTCCCCTATGGTGTATCGGAGTTTCGGTGTAAATCTTCTAACACATTGTTTAGAATTTTATTTTTAATATATTGTTGGCCGTTGAAAACTGGCAAACTAATAAATCTATTGACTAATTAACTTTTTATTTATTTATTTAGAATAGGTTTATGAAGTAAATCATCTCGATAAGTGATTTATCACATACAAATTAATGGTTTTTATCTCAACAATTGATTTCCTTTTATTTTTGTTTAACGTTTATAAACTAAGATATCATGTATAGATTATTTGATATACAACTAGGTAGATAGATGACAAAAACATTAGGCCCTCCTTGCTACTTGTTGATCGAGTTTATATACTTTTTAAAGGAAAAAAATAAATGCAAACAGTGATATTACAGCGTCTATAATGGTATTTTAGGGGCCATCCGACTGCAAGCTTAGTTATCAATGTGAACTCTAGACTTGGCATGTGTACGTCACTATGTCTTGTTTCTTTAGAGCAAGGGGTGCATAATTGCATTCAATATTTGAAGCATTCTATGTTTGAGAAGCATCTCATATTTGAGATATCTCATGATTAAGCTTCATACTTATTTTATTTTTTAAATATGCTTATTCTCAAGTACAACTTACGCTTTACGTACTTCACATAATTCAAAGGTTATTTATTGAAGAATAATTTCTCCTCCCTCTTCTCTTTTCTGTCTTTCTTTCTCATCTTATCTCATTTTTTCACTCATCTCTCCTCTCTCTTCTCTCTCATTCGGTACATACCAAGAAATATTGCATGCTTTTGTACCAATTGATGGGAGGTGGTGTTTGGCATCAGTACCGCATGCTAGGTAGTATATCAACTAGATTTGATTTATGGTTCTATGAGAATTTTTGGTTAATTACCAAATAAAGAGAGATTGTGGAGGAACAAATAAAAAAATTGCATTAGAAGCGTACAAAAATGCCAAAAAAAAAAAAGAGTATATTATTATATTTAGGACAACTTAAAAACCAGATGTGTTGATCTCTCTCTCCATAAAATGTACAATTCTTATCTTGAGATATAGCTTTAAGTAAATAAAAATTAAAATTTTGAAACCATATAAACGGAGTAAAAATAATAAATATTGTTTGCTATATGTATTTTTTACACAATTTACAAACAAAAATCTCAGTTCATACAAAATTTGAGGGTGTTGTTTATATATAAAACCCACTCTATACACCTACTTGCTCACGTATACTAATTCTCAACATATATTAATTAATCAAGACAATATATCATATATATTAAATCATAAGGTCAATTTCCTCTAACCAATAGATCGACGGGTGACAATTTCCTCACGAAATTATATAATGATGTTTAGTATTAATTTTTAAATTTGTGTAGAGCAAACTGCCTTTGTCAAAAACTCCTAGATTCTCGACGGCCATTTATATTAACCAAATTATTAGTTGGTTAAAACTATGGTTTTAAAATGTTCGTTATAGCTTCGTTATGGTTCCGTCATAGCTTGAGGTTTGACCACGCTGTCACGACATGGTCCAAGGCTTGGACGTAAGACTTGATGTACACTAAGATCCTGCTTGACATGTATTTCCTTGTTACAAGCCCTGTTTTTTAGGTGTATCTGAGGTACTGAGTCATATGAGCCGGGTATATATAGTTATTCAATTATAACGATGGTTGGAAACACCGAAAACAAAGAAAAATATTGATGAACTACGTTATAAACCTATACTCATGTCTTTAAAAGTGGTGTAATTGTCCAAATCGTCCTTTAACTTAGGGAAATGTCCGATTTGGTCATTTAAGTTTAAAAGTGGTGTGATTGGTCCGTTGTGAACCAATTTATGAATTTCTAACGTTGACACCATTAGTCAACTCTGTTAAATCAAGGGTAGTTTAGTCTTTTTACTGTTTTTTCCTAATTTTTTATTAATTAAAAAATAATTAATATTTTTAATAGAAATATAATATATACTTTAGTCTCCCCCTCTCTATTCCCCTCCCTCTCTATCTCTCTTTCTCTCTCTCTCTCTCTCTGCCTCTCTCACTCTCAACAAACCCTAACGCCGCCACCACTATCCACCTCCACTGCCCAACGCCACCACCACTGCAGGCTGTCTCATTCTCTCCTCTCTCTCTCTCTCTCTCTCTCTCTCTCTCTCTCTCTCTCTCTCTCTCTCTCTCTCTCTCTCTCTTTCTCTCACTCAAGACTCTCTCTAAATCACTGGATCTCAGCTCATCCTTCCTCTCCCTCTCAATAACCACCGTCCAACGCCACCTCCACTGCCGCTCTCATCATCTTCAACCACCTGCATTCATATCCGCCACCTTCATCTCTAGCGAAACCTCTAGGGTCTTCATTCCGGAGACATCCTTCGCTGCCTTCATCTCCAACGACCACTAACAGAACTAAATCAAGAGACCTGAGCACACCGCCACTACTGCCGCCTTCAGCACCTGCCACCGCCGCCACTATAACTACCACCTCCTTCTTCGTATTCAAGAACAGATATGAAAACGACGCTTTCTTGAAACCCTAAAAACAAAAACTACAAATCAACCATCACAACCACCAAGATGTTTTCTTGAAAATTTGAAAACCTTAATTCTTCTACTTTTCTTCTTCTTTAGATCTAAAATTGCTGTGTGTGTATGTGTTTGCAATTGTGTGTATAGGGTGTTGGGTTTGTGTTCAAAATGGTGGTTATGGCTAGAGGTGGTTGGACAGCCATGGTTGAAGGTGTGAGGTGGTGGGTATGTGAATCTGATTTGATTGTGGCGTGTGTGGGATGGAGAGAGACTTGCTCATTTATCTTGTCTATACGAGCTTTCGGTGTAAACTGCTTTTCAAACAATTCTCTAAACTGAGCCCACGACATAGCTTCCATCTGGGCTACTCCCCTCCTTTGTAACAAAGTTGTCCACCAATCTTTCGCTGCTCCGCCTAACAAATTCAAAGCATACACGACTTGTCTTGCTGGTAAACATCCACTAGTACGGAAAGCTCCCTCCGTATCTGAAAACCATCCGTTGCTAACTATAGGGTCCGTCACCCCTTCGAAGAAAGGCGCTCCACAAACCGAGAACTCTTTATACGAACACTCTTGATTCGGTTCAACTCTCTGTAGCAAATTTATCGTTGCAGCCTGTAGTGCCGCGTCTACATGCTGTTGGAGCATTACCTCCATCCTTCCTGAGACTTGCTTAACCACCTGTTCGATAATGAATGGAACATTTGTCTGTAAAGCTTTTCCCAACTCTGTCGCCACTGTCTCTTTAATCAAACTATTTACTGGTCTTGCATCCCTCCTGTGTCAGCTCCTCCAGAAGGGTTACCCGCAGATTTATATGTTGATATGGGAATTGCATCTGAGACATGAGTACTTCTCGTCTCCTGAGGTCTACTAGCCCCAGACTGCTGTGTTGGATCAGCAACGACCCCTTGTATGTACTCCATTCTGAAATTCAGAAAGCTTTAACATACAATACACTAACAACTTTCTATGTTTCACAAAAAGGTATGTAATATTTTTAATACTACATCTATCTCATATTCTATTCTTGTCCTATTCACACGTACTGTACAGTCATGTATTACCCCTCACTTGATCCACAAGGTATCACCATGACAATCTCAAGCTCGATTGCATATCACATGTTCTTTACATACACTGGCCAGGTGTTGTAAGGAATATATTATACACAATTGTTCTTGTTGCCGTCATAGAACACCCCGATTCACAAGCTTAGGTCACGTATAGCAAAACTAACTACACATGCATAAACATTGCTACTCATGCTCAAACTGTTAAGCATATAACTAATCATAAACTTTCTATTAAGTATACTCACTAAGGTTACTGTCCCAGGGATAGCTCCTCTTGACTTCAAAACCACGGTTTAAGTTCAGACATTACACTCATGTGTGCCTAAATCCCTCAAACCTTGGCTCTGATACCAAGGTGTAACACCACTTTTTCAAAAGTTAACTAAAAACATACTGTTACGTATTAGCACCCATAAGGGACCAGAGTATTACAAAATACTGTTACTATTTACATTGGTGCTAAACAGTTTACCAAAAGTAGTGTTTAAAACATTTCTTAAACAAAACCGGGAGCGATCCAGCCTATCAAGCCGTTGGGGCCTTCCCCTTACCAGAACCTGACGCACCTGCATGCGCAAAACATTGAACGTAAGCTAATTGTTAGTGAGTATACTACTGAAATAATAAACAAAGCATGAGAGCGAATTCTCTTTAGGACGTCTCACATCCCGACTTGTAATCTGCAAAGCTGTTCCAAATCTGTTAACTAGTCCCGGAGTATACTATACAAAGTATAAGCAATCCCTGACACTTACTTGGGTATAAGTATCTCAATATACCCTATCTCTGTCTACAATGCAATAATATCGCATAACCAATCACAGATCATGCAATTAATATACACATGTATGCTAATCTGATTAATGGTAATTACACTTACCTTAGCAGCAGTTAAGATTATACTTCTATCACAAAGATGCCAGTCTCTTATTGCCTGCAAGCAATAAACAAGTACTACATTAACTTCTAGACGCTACTACAATGATTCTGATTGACTACCAAAAGTTCAGCTAAAAACCACCACCTACGGCCGCAGAGGAATTACCCTACGCCCACAGGGGTCTCTCATACTATGGCCGCAGGGATTCATCCCTACGCCCGTAGAGGGAATTCTAAACTTCCTACGGTTGTAGGCTATGTGCACTACGCCCGTAGGCTTATTTCCTTCGTCCTTGGACGGTAACTCATGAAATATTGTCCTACGCCCGCAGAAACCTTTTCCTACGGCTGTAGGAGACAAAACCACCAAAAACTTCTAAACACTTTCCTACGCCCGTAGGAACAGTCGGTACAACAGATTCATCTGCTCTGTTTGAGAACAGCAGCCGAATCTCAACTTCTAACACTTAAATCTTGGTTATACTCAAATTCAACTATACAAACAAGTTCTATAACTTTACAACCAACCTTCTAGCATGAAACTTGATACAAAACACCACTAAAACACATGAATCAAGCTACAAACATGGATTCAACCCAAGAACCCTTTTCTTGACCTAGAAACTCAAACAAAACATGAAGAATCCTTACCTCTTGCTTCTGAATCACTATAAGATCAACTTCAGATGTTTGAATCTCACTTAGAAACCAAAATTAGCCAAGAACAAGTGGTGTGAGTGTGTGTACGTGAATGTGTAGTTGTGTTTCCTGATGTTTGAGTACAATGAGTCAAAGAAGACTCATATGTATCTATAACTTTCATAGTTTGACACATTTGGCACCTGAACTTCTCAAGTTTCTGAATTGGCAAAACTAACCCCTTAACTTGCAAACAACTAACACATAACACATAAAGGAAACAAACCAAACACAAAAACACTTAATATTTAAATTAAGATAATACATAGCGGGAACTTTCGGACCTTGGGGCGTTACAGTTAGTTATGTAAATAGGTGTTAGGTTGTAAACCTATAGAGACTTCTGTGGAAAAGAATGTGGGCCTAAGCCTCATTGGGTCTTTATTTTTTTTTTCTCCATGTATGAAGCTCCATTTGCAATTTTATTCCAACTTGAGAGTCTTAGAAGTCACTCTTCTGGGAGGAGATTATAAGAAAAAAGAAAATATGTTCGATTGCATGGAAGGATGTTTTTCTAAAGATCAACGTGATCTTTGATTAAATAGTTTAAAAATATATAATGTTAGGATCGCAACCAGGAAACCGACCAACGATATTGTCCGCTTTGGGTGCCCTCACAACTGTAAAATGCATCATATGGTGGGAGTAAGACCCCTCCTTATAAGGAGGAAGAATTTGTCTTGCCTCACCAATATGTGATGCTCCTACATTGCTACAGGAGCGGTGAGTTTAAGGGGTCACGGATTTGACTGGCTAAATATCGATGAGCCTTATAATCCTAACATCCCCCCCACATTGGTGCGGCCTCTGGTTCTATAAGGAGGGAGAATCCCCTTGCCTCACCAATGTGGGATGCTCCTGCATTGCTATAGGAGCGGTAGGTTAAGAGTCGCGGATTTGACTGGCTCCAAGGAATGATGAGCCCCATAAACCCAACATATAAATCTTGCTCTACTTGCCAAGTGGTGGCGGCATTTAAAGACTGATTCATACTCGCTATGGTATAGAGTTACCCTCTCCTTGCATAGTGTTAGAAGGTCTCAACGTGTTAATCCTCTTGTTTCAAAGAAACCGAGAGTATGACATTTAATTCTATCGATTAATTCTTCTATTAGTGACTATAATCTTGACCTCAAATCCTTATTCTAGATTGTACTTTCTAATCAGTTTCATGGTTTACCAAAATGGAGCTGTGCTCTTGATAAGGGCTGCTTTTGGTATCTTCCCTTCGTTTTGCCATTGCCGCAATGTCTTCGTACAATTCAAAGGGTCTCAAGTTTATAGGGTTGAGAAGAGGTATTCAAGTGGGCTATTAGACCTATTTTCTTTGTGGTGCTGTTCCATAAAGTGTCAACCATGTTTTCACTCGTGTCATGTTTTCTTGGCTTTTATTGAATAAAATTTAAAATGATGTGATTTTGATTACTTTGATGGTTATGTGATTTGTACCTTTTGTTGGACATTAAGAAAACGCATAAACGATATTGCCTTTTTTTCGCTCTTCGACTTCTGCCTCTTGTTTATTTGGACGGATTTAGAGTCGATCATTTTTTTGGTTAAATTCGATAGGCAATCACGGAAGGAAACTAGTTTGATGTGATCTGGTGTGCAACCCCTTAGAGGAAATTCCTAACTTTTGGGGCTATGTTTGAATTTGTAATTGTAATTGGTGTTTTTCCCAACCTTTTTGCATCTTATGATTGATGGAATCATCTCTCCTTTGACCAAGGAGCCAGGACAATATGGACAGGAATATTTTAAGATTGGACTTGACGTTTTATTGCTATTGATTGTGTTTAAATAAATGTTGTGACAAAAAATAAACAAGAGATTTTAAGGTTATTAAGACATGCTTGATTTCATTAGTATTTAAGTACTATATTGGGTGCAATAACTGAGAAAAAAACAAATAGACGAGCAAAAGAGGAGACCTGCAGGTTAGGAGGCTATGGTGTTGGACCGGATCCACACTACAACAAATATATTTATTTATCACACTTTAAAATATAAAGATTTATAAGTAGGTGGGAAAATATAGTGAGACAATTTTTTTTTTTAAATCTATAGTAAAAGTGTGAACAATATAGTTAAAGTGACACATTTATTAGTGTGAACAAATAATATAAATCTTCACACTTCTAAGTATGAAAATTTTGAGAACATTTCTATGTTTTAAAGGTTACACTTTTAAGCGTAATCTTTTCTTTATTTCTATTAAATATT
This sequence comes from Pulicaria dysenterica, assembly GCA_947179395.2. Classification (NCBI taxonomy): domain Eukaryota; kingdom Viridiplantae; phylum Streptophyta; class Magnoliopsida; order Asterales; family Asteraceae; genus Pulicaria; species Pulicaria dysenterica. The sequence continues at coordinate 72,146,372 of OX359290.1, read as the reverse complement.
ATTTATACACTTTTAAAAGTGTAAACTCTTTAAAATTACCTTACATGTTTAAAAGTGTGAGTTTTTTTGTTGCTTTTACCTAAATTGTTTTTATCTATTCTAAACACTTTTAGGTATGACAATTAATTTATTATCTACACACTTTTAATGAAGTATAGGAAAATAAGATATTTTTTATAGCACAAGCTCGGTACCCCCCCCCCCCCCCCCCCCCCCCCCCTCTCTCTCCAAAAGACTAATATGGTCAGTTTTATTCTATTTCATGTTAAAACTTTCGAAACAACCAATTTATTAAAAATTTGCTTTACATCTTAAAATCAAACATTTAAGTGTTCTTCATCAAGCTCGATAATACATCAACATGGGTGAACCTAGCTACGAGTTATTGGCATGTCAAAATTTTGTGTTTCATGCTATTTGCATACTAAATACGATATTTATATGAGCGTTATCAGTCAACTTTCAATGTAGGTTCGATAGCGAATTCACATTCGAACATATAATTAGAAAATAATAATGAAATAAATATTTTTATAGATACAAATAATATATTAAAACACCAAATATTGATTAAGAAATAAAAATATCAATATGATAACAATCAATCATTAGAAAATGAAACCATTTATTAATAGAAAAGAAATTTTCGGGTGAGTCTATGGGAGAAACCGGCATGTATTGATTTAGTCAACAATGAATGAAACGGGGACATGTGGAATTAATTGCGATTTTTGACTTTGTGTAGGCTAGTGAAAGGTCGGCACAACTGTAAAAACGGCTTTACCAACAATATATGCATCACACATGTCGACATCCTCACTAATATGATATATATTATGACTTTATCAGAGTTAATATATCATTTTATTATTTCTTTTTGCTGTTAAAAAAACAATATTTTATTTTTTCTTACTACTCAAAAGACCAACATATTATCATATAATGAGTAAAATAATAAAATAAAAATTAAGTAAAATAATACATCATTTTACATATAAGATTAACAAAGTACAGCGAAAATCTGCTAAGTTCATATAAAAATAATGACGGTTTCATAACCCGTAGATACGAAATGACAATTACATTTATCTTAGTCAAATATACATCTAATACTAATTAATCACCACTCTTATATTTTTAGAACAAAAATATCTTTTAACATTGAAAAATAATAAACAAAAAATATTACATCAAATTCTTGAGTACTTTATTCTCTATGAGCTATACAGAAGTACATGTCGACGTCCTCGTCAATTCAATATATATTTTTTTACGAAGTAAGAGAAAATTTACAGAGTTGGTATGAAAATTATGACGGTTTATGACGGTTTACAACAAAAATATCTTTAACATAAAAAAATTATAAATTATAAATATTATATCAAATTTTCGAATATTTTATTATCTTCTATTACATCTATATTGTTATACTTTTTCTCATAAAATTTGACCACATTAGAACTTAAATATCTCTAACATTTAAAAGTTTTAATTTTAGAAAAGGCAAAATGTGTGAAAATATAACAAAGTATCTCTAACATTAAAAACCACCAATATATATATCATTAAGCATGGTAGTGTTATTCGAGTGCATATGTGTAATTTGTGTTAATTTTTATTGGTTTACTCATGTTTAAATTTTCAATTGGTAATCATAATGTAGGATTACACATGTGCAATGTTAAAGTAGATACAAATTTCATAAGAGTTCTTTCTAGTGGTGAAATTTTATGTTAATTTTAATTTGCTATTTTTTTCGTAACGTAAAGTTGATTTGTATACACTTAATGCCCTTTTTATTCGTCTTTTCAAACTTAAAAATATGTACGATTTCATACATGTTTAAAAATAATGTACTATTGACCCTCTCACATTATACGAAAATGTATAATAAAACATTTATTTAATACTTTTAAAAGTTTTATTAGTAACGTTGATCAGTAATAAAGACATACATATACAGACACAAACATGCATGTGTTTTAAAAAAACCATCTTGGATAACGAATGGGTATAATAGTAGTTGGGTTACTGCAGGATGGCATAAAGTTTAGTGATATCAGGTGTCTTAAGTATTTCTTGTGATAATAAATTCAGGCCGTGCAATAATATTTGGTATAGATTTAGAAGTAGAATTAAAAATATGTTTTTTGCCCTTTAATAAAAAAATTAAATTATTGTCCGTACGATAACAAATATTTTATTTTTATTGCGTAGTAAATTTAATAATTTTTATTAAAAGTCTAAAAAACAAGTAAATATGAATTTATTAAACTAGTGTTACACGACCATACTTCATTGCGAAAAAATAAAACCAACATCTATAAATAGAATAATAAAAAGACTTTAAATGTAATAATATAATTAGTAATAAGGAAAACGTAGAGAAAGAAAAGAGATATAGTTAGGAATATAAGATAAGTTGGCCATATTCATCAAATACAAAATAGGAAAAAAAGAACCACCGCACTTCATTGTGTAGGGATAAAACAAAAATCTATCTATATAATTCACAATAATAGAGTTTGTATGTAATAGCATAATTAGTAATAAAGAAGAAATTAGAAAAAAAGAAAAAAAAATAGAAGGAAGAAAATATTTTTACGGAAAAAGGGATGGGAATGGAGAACCCAATCCTCCATATATCCAACTCCTATCATTTCTACTTGGAACTTTTTAAAATGAAAATTTGAAACATATGTTTTGCCACATTGCCAAAGTAATTAAAACAGTACATTTATGTGATATTTAATTATCTCTTATAATTTATTATTATTTTACGTTTTGTGTAATTAATATATGAAAGTGTAATTAACTTATGTTTATACATATTATAATAGTTATATAACGTTTTAAGTATTATATTTTGAAAAGATAATTAATTAATTATCTCTTATAAATTATTAATATGTTATGTTTTGTATAATCAAAAAATAAATTGTAACTAACTCATGTTTATTCATATTTTGATAATTATATAAAGGAATGCATTCTTTAGTATTATAATTATAAAAAAATTTATTTTTGAATAAATATTGTACTATTAAAAAGATTATGTTTGTAAGTGTAGAGAGAGACATATATATATATATATATATATATATATATATATATATATATATATATTTATTTATTTATTTATTTATTTAAAAAAGATTATATATTAATTTCCTTTTCTTAATTAATAAAAGGTTAAAAAACTGTAAAAAGACCAAACTATCCTTGTTTTAACTGAGTTGACTAACGGTCACAGTTGACTAACGATCACACTAGAAAGTACAGTCTTGGCTACAAATTGGTTCACAATGGACCAACAACATCAGTTTTAAAGTTTAAGAATCAAATCGGCAGATTTCCCTAAGTTAAAGGACGATTTGGACAATTAAGTCTTCTTTTTACTTTCTTTTTTCTTTTTTTATAGATAATATAAATTAAGTTTTTTTATATTTCTTGTTTTTCTTTATTTCATTAATTCCTTCTCTATTTATTAATCACAATTATTTACATATTTGTTAAATTTTTTTGAGTTATATATTAAGTACTTCTACCCCACAAATCTTTGTTGTTATAATTTGTTGAGTTGGCAATGAGTTTGACTTTGAGTTGCAGGTGCACTAAAGTTGTCAACTAAGAGAACGAACACGAACCGAGGCTTGTTCGTGTTCCTTCATTTAACTTTAGCAGAACAAAAAAATAAACACGAATGGATAAACGAACGTATATTTGTGTTCGTGTTCGTTCGTTTAACTTTAGCCGAACATAAACGAACACAAAAGAACGAACACATATACAAATATAATACAAACCTAACATTATTAAATATAAACGGACACCAACTACGTGTATATAGATGTGTGTGTGAGATAGAGAGAGAGATAGAGTGAGAGAGAGCATGTATGTATATATATTTATGTACACACACACACACACATATAAATGACCATAAACAAACGTTCACGAACATAAATGAAGAAACGAGGGTCTTTGTTCGTGTTCGTTCATTTAACTAAACGAACATATATATTTTTACGTGTTCATTTGTTTATTAAATATATGAACATAAACAAACTTCCCGCTAAACAATTTTATAACGGTTCACTGAACCTTCAGTTCGTTTACAACCCTAACGTGCACACCTGCATCTAGGTGTACATGTGTACGTGCATACATGCAAGAGATGCACACATACACGGTATGTATGCACCAAGACGCACATGTGATAAAACAAAACCTAGTTGTATGAACAAGTTGTGCACATATACACCGTGCATATGTGACCTTTAATGTATGTGTTGAAAAAAATCTACACATGTGCACATATTTGATTATGTGTTGGGAAAAAAACCCAACAAAAACGATTTTTTTTTTCTTTGAAAAAAAGTGAGTGGTACATCTATATGTGTAGATACATATCTGCATGAGATACACACGTGCACGATGCATATATGCACCCATACGCACCTATGCAGTATGAACAGATGGTGCACATATGCACCTGTGATTGAAAAAAATCAAGTGTTATATGCACATGTGCACACATCTCATGCCATGCTAGAATAAAACCCTATTAAAATGAATTCTTTTTCCTTTGAAAAAGTATAGCAATATAGATTTCATATTAAAGAACATGTTTTTCTCGTTAATTTGGTATAATTTTTGTATTTTAATACCTTTGTGGTTGGTAGATATTTTAGTTTTTAGAAAGTGGGGGTAAGTGGTCCCCCTTTATTTAGGCAATTTGCCTAAAATAACCCTCCAACATTTTTGGACACTAAAAATGACGGCTGTGTTTTTTATAATTACATGTTTGTCACAAATAATATTAACCCTTGATTAATTATCTATATAATCAATTCCCAAACTAAAATCACTATTCATTGTAAATTTCAATTTAACCCTTAAATTTATTTTTTTCATCATACACCCTTAACCAATTTTCAATTTTAATCTTCAATTTTTTTATTATACAACCTTAACTCAAGTAAATCACTATTCACTTTAATTTTTAATTTTAACCCTCAATTTCTTTATATTGTACACCTTTGAGTTTATATATATATATATATATATATATATATATATATATATATATATATATATATATATATATATATATATATATATATATATTATAGGGTTAAAACCATTAAATAGCTGCTACTTTTCCCATTTTACCATTGTGGCACGTCATGTTTTTTTTTACATATGTGGCCAGCTAACTTATAAAAAACGTGTTAATGTGCCCATTTTTGTTATTTTGACCTGCTATAGCAGGTCACCTTTCCCCCTTTTCTTCTTCACCTTAAAATTGAAACTTTAAACCCGAAATTCTTCATTTATACTTGATGAAAATTAAAAATTCTTGAGTCTATGGAAAGGTAATCGAGTTGTCTATCAAGTAGTATAAAAAAAACCGAATAAAAACGAGTTTAAAATGTGTCAATTCGTCGAAATACCATAAGGGTGTCGAATAGGGTCATTATCGACTTTAATTAGCCATAACTTGGCCTACACTTGATGGTTTTTCATGAATTTGGTGTCCATTGAAAGGTAAAAGTATTATCGACGACAATCTATAAAAAGAATTATGTAAAATGATCAAGAATCAAGCTAAAAACACATCTTTTTTTAGCTCTGTTTTCGAACCCATTAACACAAAAAAACGAAACTTTGAACTCGAAACTATCCCTCAATACTTGACAAAAATTAATGAATTTGGTGTCATTTGAAAGGTATAATGATAAATTACAAGATTCTACAAATCACACAAAACGATCAAAAATTGACCCAAAAATCGCAAAAAAAGGGCTGAAAACGGGCTGGCTGGTTGCAGGTCACGAAATGGCCATATCAACACAGTTTTGGTAAGTTAAATGACCACATGTGTAAGAAAAAAACATGACGTGTCACAATGGTAAAATAGGAAAAGTAGACAGCTATTTAATGGCTTTAACCCTATATTATATTTGATCTAATACAACTAAGTTTTATTATTCAATTATTGTTATACATCAATTCGATCTTTCAGTTCAACCATTAATAAATTTTTACTTTTTACCTTTTAGTTTGTATATGTTACTTTTGATCTCATAGCATTACCAGCTAATGTAGCCCCATGTACGTAATGTAATCAGCAAATACAGTAGATGCATGTTAACCTAAATTTTTTCTACGCATTCTAACTTTGAACAACCACCTTATGTATTATATTATATATAAATTAATTACTAAGAATATCATTGTTTGAATATCACCCGACGCAACGCGTGGGTTTGATATACCTTGTTATGATCAATACCGGTACTCGTAATAAAACATGTTCTCAAATGAACCGATGGGTCCTTTCTAGATCTACATGCGTGATGGGTCCCTTTTAGATGGTTTGGTGTTCTTCATCAATGAATCGATGGGTCCCTTCTAGATGGTTTGGAGTTCTTCATCAATGAATCGATGGGTCCCTTCTAGATCTACAATGGATCAATGGGTCCTTTATCAATAGAATGTCGTAGAGTCCTTTCTAGATCTTTAGAACCGATTTCATTTGGGATTCATCATCATCGAGACTTCTTCATCTTGTTCTTAGGATTTAGAATTTTTCACTTTGTAAGTTTTCTTCTTCATTAACATCAATCTCCATGTAGAGTCAGAAGATAGGTTTTTCTTTCAATCAAGTTCATAGAGGCTTGTCAAGATCTATGAGGTTGATTTGTGTTTTGTTCCAGATCTATGATGGTTCAAATGAGCATTGTTCATCGAATGCTTATGAGTAAACAAATTTATGGAAACGAGTTTTAAGGTAAGGCAAATTTGTTCCTAATCGAGGCTTGTTTTATACAATTCTTTGTTCAACTGAGGCTTGTTTCATACGATTCTTTGTTGGATTTCTTGCATTTTTTAATGTTTCAAATAGTAATGTTTTTGTTGACCGATAGACTTGTGTTTTTTCCATATGGCACAATCAATAACGTCCTATTTTCTCAAAATATTTGATGTAGCTAACTATTTTATTAACCAAATAGGTAGCTTTTTTTTGTGGTACACTATTAAATTAAATAATGGCTTAAATTATTCCATAATATTTTGGTTATCGCCAGATTCTAACCATTGAATCACCACTAAACCTTGGTGACTGTAACACCTTAGGTGAATCTCACATCGGTTATGACCAGAAGAGGTGATGGGCTTATAAGTAAACTTGGCCTTAAATGACATGACGCGTTTTTTGTAGAGTTTGATCAACCTCATATCAATCGTCATTGCAGTGGTGGCTAAGTTATCATTGTTTTCTTTAAATCTAACTATGACATCCGACAAGAGGCCGACCAAACTCTACCAAGAAGGAATTTCCTACAGGTTACCAAACTTTGGTGGTGCTCCAATAGTGGTAACTCCAGCCTAGTCAAAACCCTAATTAAAAATTTCAAGTCTTTACTCTATGATGTCACCACAGAGTAGGTTACCCATTTACGTAATAAAAAATTAAGTTACTTACATCGAATCTTTTGGGAAGGCGGGATGCTATTTAGTGGTCTTAAGCGGTTAACTAATCGAAAGATATTAAATTATTCAGTTTATAAAATATATATATCTAAAAGTAACGAATTATAGAGTTGGAGTAGTACCACACAAAGAAGCCAACCAAGCTTACTTTTTTCATGTTATGCACAGATCTCAACTTCCATACCTTCTCCTATGTGGGAACAATACTCTACTTTAAGATTTGATATCTCATTCACAATACCTTCGTTTTAAACACGCTTTAGGTTGTTGTGTAGCTCTCTTCAAGGAGTACGTAAACCAATCAAACACTAATAATATATATATATATATATATATATATATATATATATATATATATATATATATATATATATATAGTGGATGGTTCAAATGAGAACTATTTTTGTGCGAGAACCGAAAGAACCAATCAAGGTTTGATCTTGATGATCGATGGTTAAAGATGATATGTGGCTATTTGAACAAAACATAAGTTGAAGGAATGTATGTAAATAGGGAAAGAGCAATTTGGACCTTTTGACATTTACCTCCACTTTCTTAAACTACAATATATACCAAACGCAACTTGTTTAAAAGACAAGACTTATACCAAAATATCAAGAAAATTATGCTCTTAACTTGATATTGATATTGATATATTTTTCAAAGAAAAAAATTCGCTTTTGCAGGGTTTTTTTAAGCGCAACTTCGGTTATTTGAATATGCACATGTGCACCTAGGTGTGTATGCACATGTGCCACAACTAGAAAATCCCCAATTCTCGACAATTTCTGGACAAAAAAATAAATCTGGAATTCTTTAGAGGGATTACCGACATATTAGGGTCGGAACCATATTTTGGCGTATTAGCAACAGATTTTCGACATGTGACTAGTCGTCAAAAAGCCGCCGAAAAGAGTAGTTTTTAGACGGATTTATAAGGATGTCTTGGATAAGATAATAAATGATTGGATGTTTTGAATAACTAAGAGGTGGTTTTTTTGGGTAGGGAGTGATGGTGGGTTTTTTTAGAGAGAGGGAGAGAGAAGACAAAGACTTTGATTATAATAAGGATTTTTTTGGATAAGATATTAAATGATTGGTCCAAAATGATTTTTGTAGCTCTTGTACGAAAAACAACGGTTATCGTTTAAACCTTCTTTATATATATGACCAAACTACCCTTATTAATGAGTCATTATTTGTGTTAAAAATATTTCTCATATCACGAGAACCAATCTTCGTACTTGATTAAAATAAATCAAAAGCCAATGAAAATGATGGCTTATTTATGGTTCATTAATGACTCTTTAATAACTTATTAATGACGCATAAATGAGGAGGTATTTTGAGAAAACTCGGTTTTTAATGACGGTCCAATAAGACACAATTCATATTTTTTTAGATATATAAAAAACACCATATCTATATCTATACTACATTATAAAGCATTTAACTTTCTCTCTCTTAAAAATTTTAAGACTACTTAAATTTAAGTAGTACACGTTTTTATGCTTAAGATACAAACACTTAAATCAATAACCTAGCCAATCAATCCCTTAATTATCTCAACAAATTTAAGACAACTATTACTTTAGTAAATCATTAAACAATAAAAACTATTTAATTTATCTATTTTTGGCTAAATTACTTACATTAATACAATTTTAAGGCTATAGTATTTTTTCTCTAATTATTTAATAATAATATTTTTAATTGTTTTTCAAAAACTATTTTTACAACTAATAAAATTGTTGATTGTAAAAAAGTAAAGGAATCATAAAAAGGATAAAAAAACATGTAAGTTGACTAACACCGCATTTCACACAAACCATACCCTACTTTTATATCAAACATGTTGTCGAGCATAAACTATTGTTGTCGCCGCTGCATTGCGCGGGTACAATGCTAGTATGTATATATATATATATATATATATATATATATATATATATATATATATATATATATATATATATATATATATATATATATATATATATATATATATATATATATATATCACTATTAACAAATTATTAATGGGCATTAAATAATTAGAATCTGAATAATTAAAAAAATCACAATTATCATAAATATAAATAAAGGATTCATAGCGACAAAGACATCCAAGTGTATATATTAAGTTGTATACATGAAATGATTCACATGCATTGTCTGCATGTTTCAACGACAAAAGAAAAGAAATGGATTTTAAAAAATTAATCACACTGCAATCGAAATTATGTATTACGGGAAAAAAATAAGTGACTTTGGAAAAAAAGAAAAAAAAAAGAAAGTAGCTGTGGCTCTCATATGTGGAGTCAATTTGGCGAGATTATATCTTTAATAAACGAGAGACACATGACTATAATTGTCGCCCGATATAATATTCATCCAATTCGATTAATATGTGATAAATATGAACAGAGTTAAATAGATAAATATCAAATTTGAAGTAAACATTGATGTTTTGTACAGTAAAAATGTGATATGACGCTCACCCCTTCCATCCTACACTTCCTATTTTACTATCATGATCCTATATATAATAATGTGTGTAATTATGTAAAAAAAAAACCATGACAAATACATAATTTTCCTGACAGATTTTGTGTGTGTGATAACGTTGATGGGGTTCCACTAGAGATGGAATTCTAAGTGTATATTTCAGGTGCGAATCCAGAATTTTAAATGGATGGTGGCTTCATTTAAAATGAGTAGTAGCATGGTTTTGAAAAAAAATCAAAAATTATACTACGAAATAGTAGCACCGTCTAAAATAAAATCTACATTACGCAAATAAATTTGACTGGTATCCCATGCCCCCACCAGCTTACCCTTGGGTCCGCCGCTGGTATGTTTCATTAATGCCAGTCTCAAATCTTGCACTAACAACAATAATAAAAGACTAATTTAAACCAAATTTATTATACGATCCTAACACTTTATTTAACAAATAAATGTTAATCGTATGATCTTAACCATCAATTTATAAAAATTGAAGGAAGAATTTCATGTATATCCTTGTAAACCTTTTAATCCCTCATCTATATCCAAATATCCGAATTTATAAAAATTATTAATATGAGGTGTTAGGTGAAAGTTGATAAAAGCGAGTAGAAGTTATGAGTTATTAAATAGGTTGGAATAATGATTCCAAATATATCTTTGTTGGGATCAACGGGTATCGTATCGATGAGTTGTAAGTTAAAAAGGGAGCGGGATACCCGCTAAAAGAGACCACCAACCCTAAGGTCAGCAACCCCTTCCTTCTTCGCATATTCCCTTCTTTCACTTCTCCTACTTAAAAGTTTAAATTAGAGAAATAATTGAGAAGAGGAATTGAGAACTGATTGCAAGCTGGATTCAACCTCCTTCATCATCTTCTTCAAAAGTGAGTATGATATTGTGTTCTTGAAGGCTTTGAGTAACTAGGTCTTGATATGAGTTTAGATGATGTTTAATGATCAATTAATGTCACTTTGATGTTCTAAAGTCCCGATCAACCTAAATGATTCTAAACATCTGAAAATGAGTTTTAGGTGTTTTGGGGAGAATGCATTCTTAGGGATATACAAGGGTAATGAGTAAGCTATGTCGATGTGTATAACTAATATAATTAGAGAGAATGCATTCTTAGAAATATATATGTTGGTGTACCCTATGTTTGGGCCTTGGGTAAATCCAAACATGTGGTATACCCATTGGGCTTGGGCCCATCTTACCCTAGACACCTCCCTATATATTGGGAGGTCACCAAGGTGTAAGGGTCTTTTTTCTCTCCTCTGGGACTAGCACCCACATATGGAGATCTCTCCATACACACATACTTCCCCCATCTTCTTCCATATAACAAGGATTATCATCATCATGATTACTCTCCATCTCCTTGTAACACCTATGGGTTCATAAACCACGAGATCCTCATGTCACCCCCGCTTTGGACACCGTTTCCTCGCCCGATGTTAGCCACCGCAATGGGAGACTAAACATCCAATCCTCCTTCACTCCAATCTACTGCACAATATGTACCTGTGCGTTCTTACGTACAAACAAATGGCGCCATCCGTGGGACCTGGACAAAAATTCACGAGAAGAACTCCATGAGTTCGTCTTCTTGATCTCTTGCCCCAAAGTTCATGTTTGCTTTATCAAGTTCCAGGTCAGGCCTTCTTATTTTATGTATAAGCTTACTGTTTTGGGTGAACAAGCATGGATGAGGTTCGTTTTCTATAAACCATGTTGTTATGTTGTTCAACCCTCATGAATGTTCATGTTTATTTACTGATATATGAGCATGGATCATTATATATGTTTCCTTTTACATGTGCCAAGCAATAAAGTACAACTTGAATATGCATAAACACACATATCCATAAGCAATAAACGTATTCCAGGCCTAAAAACCATGAATATTCGTCATCCAGGCCTCTAAATATTGCTATATTCAGCACTCCAGCCCTCTAAATGTTGCTAGATACGCTACTACAGGCCTCTATCTCTCATTTATTCTAGTGTCTTTAAATAAAAAAGAAAAAAAATGGGGGACAATAGTACAAGAAAGGACATGAAAGCTTTATTAAAGCAAGACATGTCAACACTAGTACATGACAAGACATGACAACTTTAATAAAGCAAAAATGTACTAGACCAATGAGAGGGCACCACACATCCTACTTTTTTTAGCTTTGTTAGCTTTATCAGCTACTTTATCTTTTTCGGAAGGCCTTATTCTTGACAGCCCTTACACATGGATACAAAGCCTGAACCAGGCCGGTAAATGTACAAGTATTATCATAGGCCTGAAGTGACCTGCCTTAGTCCAGCAGCGACCCGCCCAGACTTGACCTGGCCTGCAGTCACCTTAAGTGACCTGCCTTAGTCCAGTAGCGACTTGTCCAGACTTGACCTGGCCTGCAGTCACCTGGAGTGACCTGCCTTAGTCTAGCAGCGACCTGCCCAGACCAGACCTGGCCTGCAGTCACCTGGAGTGACCTGCCTTACTCTAGCAGCGATCTACCCAGACCTGACCTGGCCTGCAGTCACCTGGAGTGACCTGCCTTAGTCCAGCAACGACCTGCCCAGACCTGACCTGGCCTGCAGTCACCTGGAGTGATATGCCTTAGTCCAGCAGCGACATGCCTAGACCTGACCTGGCCTGCAGTCACCTAGAGTGACCTTCCTTAGTCCAGCATAGACCTGGCCAGACCTGTCCTGGCCTCCAGTCACCTGCAGCGACCTACCCTGACTTACGGTGACCTGCCCTGACTTGCGGTCACCTGGATTGACCTGCAGTCATCTAGAGTGACCTGTGGTCACCTGCCCTAGAGTCACCTGTCTAACCCAGAGCTGCTAACCGCAGGGCCTGCATGCTCAAACTGTTCCTTAATTTTGTGCAACAATGGTGCTAAACTTGTAAAAGCCATAACTTGTGATTCTTTAGGAGTTACGAGAGCCATAACCAGTCAACGGAAAGCTCTCGGCGAGACGAACCCCTTGACCAGTCAACCCCAGTTTACTGGCCTGAGCATCAGACCCAAATTCGACCTTTTAAGGGCTCAATTTCACTTTTCCCCCAATTCCTTCATTTTTTAAGCATTATTTGCCCACCGTTCTTGATACAAATCATGTATTTTTGGGGATTATTTAAACTTAATTCACATTTGACATTGTTAATTGTAGTTTTTCGCAATCAATTTCAGTTTTTGAAAATCTTGAAAAAACTGCCAAAAATGGAAACTTTATAAAAATGGAAACTTTAGGAACCCTCATACAAGAGATAATACTTAAGTATGGCACAGGTCTTACCCTACCATAGGAGAAATTCACGGAAAAACATATGATATACAAGCCAGTGATACAATATGAAATTCACGTATTTGCTACTTATAGAACTTACTCCTTCATAGTCAGGCTACACATTTTTCACTGTAATTGTCATATGAACATCACTCCAACATACATACAGTGCTTAGTCATCGCAACCTATTTGGTGATCATGAACCCGTATGAAATACATACGCCTGATAACTATATCCATGTTGCCTAATGAATCCCGACTTAGAATACGCTTGGATGGATATCACTCCTTTACTACATATGTAAGTATGACACACCCGTTTGCAAAGATACCTTACTATAAATTTAGTGCTACTATAAGACTAATAACATCAACAGGAGAACGTTCTAACAACTACCTTTACATTACTTCACATAGCTAAGACATACATACACACCCTTCTCGGGCCTTTATAGACTAACTCGAGTGTCAGACTTATCATTTATTGGCCACCGTGACATACGGGGATAATGCCATCTTTTAGCTATAAACATGTAATGTTACTAATAGGTATGTATGCCACCATGTGACACATCACCTTCGTTTTCACACAAGATTCCTTGGCAACTGTTATCTACAAGTACGCCTGGATCATCATATACGATATGTCGTTTTTATTTACACTTGCCTGTTATAATGCACTGCATAGCATACCAGCTACACACTCATGCCTTTATGGTAGTTTAACTCTACTAACTAGTTACTAACATTAAACTGGGGGGATGTATACTATGGGAATCACCATCACGTGCCACTACAACTGCCCCACCTGTTGTAGCTTATATAAAGCTACGAACACAAACCATACCTACACGGGTTGACAACTATAAGTTAATGATTTAATTCTTAAGTACAAAGCGATACAGGGTACATGTATCGACGTTACCCTAGTATTGGGAAACTACCCGAAGCCCTGGCAATTACCCTGTGTCCTTAATGGTCGTACAGTCATCATGTAAAAACTGCTTCTCAAAGTCTGGATGTTCATCAACAGACTGATACGACGGGTATCCTTATGTATCTAAAAGGATTTACTGTATACCTTATTATTTGAGTTTCACATGAGCATAATTATTGTTATTTGAGATGCAAACTTCTAAGTTTATTACTAGTACTAGTAGTTACTAACAATGAACTGGGGATTGGGATGATGTCCGTCCCTAGTGATTACATTTCTATGCATTAGTGCAGGTACACCCTCATGCAAGACAAGACTAGACTCATACACCTACAAGCCAAGGCTCATACGCCTGCAAGACAAGGCTCATACGCATGCACGGATCATACGCCTACAAGGCTCATACGCCTACAAAAACAAAGCTCTTACGCCTGTCTGTGATCAAAGCTCTAACATATGCAATCAGGTTCTTATTACATATATCATGCTACATATATTACACCCTTGTGTGTCATCAAACATCACATATACTATAGTCCGGTAGGGCGGAGTCATTGATTCCCCCAAAGGCGAAGGTACGGTCATTGGCCATCACTACCTCCGGAAAGTCTAGTAAGGCGGAGTCATCGACTCCCCTGAAGGCGCAGGTATGGTCATCGGTCATCACTAGCTCTGGACTATAAACTAGGGCATTGCCTAACATATCATCAATAACAGGTTTCGATAACTTCTGCGAAAGACAAAATAATGGGAGACTTCCCCTATTCATTTCATATAAACTAGGGCATTGCTCGTTACATACATACATACATACATCATAACCACATAGTCTGATAGGGCGGAGTCATTGGCTCCCCCAAAGGTGCAGGTATGGTCATCGTCCATCACTAACGACTATAAACCACCACATACATATTGAAAAAGTGAAATACATAACTTACAGCACAACTGCAGTGTATCACCACACAGCTTGGTAAAGTGGAGCCATGTACTCCCCAAATGGCATAAGTATAGTCATTGGCTACTACTCGTTCTGGACTACAAGTATAGCCATCGTCCGAACAATCTACAATAGCGTAAATGTGATATCTGTCAGATACCATACTGATCAAATTATCAGGGCAACACAAACATCAAACTAGCACCCAATATGTGTGCACGCACAGATTTCAACAAGGCATATTCCAACACCTGTTGATATATCTCAAATTTGATTGGATGTCATAAAGGATCCCTGGTTTGACTCACTTGAATGAAATAGTTTGCCACGAGATGTATTGCACAGTCGCACCAAAATAGGGGGACTTGTTGGTGTACCCTATGTTTGGGCCTTGGGTAAAACCAAACATATGGTATACTCATTGGGCTTGGGCCCATCTTACCCTAGATACCTCCCTATATATTGGGAGGTCACCAAGGTGTAAGGGTCTTTTTTCTCTCCTCTGGGACCAGCACCCACATATGGAGATCTCTCCATACACACATACTTCCCCCATCTTCTTCCATATAACCAAGATCATCATCGTCATGATTACTCTCCATCTCCTTGTAACACCTATGGCTTCATAAACCACGAGATCCTCATGTCACCCCCGCTTTGGACATCGTTTCCTCACCCGGGGTTAGCCACCGCAATGGGAGACTAAACATCCAATCCTCCTTCACTCCAATCTACTGCACAATATGTACGTGTGCGTTCTTACGTACAAACAATACATATATATATACACACACATACATACATACATACATAACAAGTATGTGTGGTAATACTGAAAAAAGTGGTATGTTTGTGAGACATATGACGAGGTGTTAAATAAAGAGTAATTGTACACACGAAAGTAAAGATGTAATCATACAATTGTGATTGAGAAAAATAGACTATGGCTATACACATATATACATTTAATAATAGAGAAAGAGATAGAAAATGAGTGAGAGATGAATGAATAAAATAGTGGCGGTGTAACATGTAATAATATATGAATGGTATACGCATATGTCCTAATTAAATGGGTAAAGAGTAAGAGATTAATTAGAGTTATAAACATTGTATAAGGAGCTATAGTTGTGATAATTGTGACTTGTTAAACATGACTACATGCGATAATTGTGACTTCTCTTTACCCTTTTTACCTTAAAACTCTTTTTATTTGATCCTGATTATATATACACACACACACACACACACACACACACACACACACATATATATATATATATATATATATATATATATATATATATATATATATATATATATATAGGGTAGGGATATAGGAAGAAGGAATTAAAAATGAGAAGCCTAGGAAGCAATCTAGGCCTTTGATCAAATTTAATCTAAGGTTAGGATGATTAGTGACATTTTAGTAAATAAAATGAACTTTAAGTGGGAGGGGCACTAAAAAAAGTGGCTGGAGGGGTATTTAAGTCATTACGCGCGTGAGTGGCAGCCACTCTCCTGAAAGGAGAGTGGGCTGAGTAAAAAAACCCAATACCCCTTCAAACTTTAACCAATCATAACTTTTATATAGTAAACTTTTTTTAAAAAAAATTGCACCATTAAAAAGATAAAATTATGCTCTTTCATTTGATACCAGTCTTGCATATATTTTTTTATTTTTTATTTTTTTTGAACTATGTTGCACAAAATTTACACTGTGTTGCACCAATTTCGTACTATAAGGCATATTACTTTGGTGCACGCATTTGGTGCTGTGTTACACAACTTTTACACTATATACACAACGTTAATTTGTTGCACAGCTTCGGAACTGTGTTGCACGTCTTTTTACTGTGTTGCACGTTTTTTAAACTGTGTTGCATGTTTTTTTTGGGTGATTCAAAAAACTGTAGAAAGTATACATCAAGATCTATAACTTTTATTTTTTAAGTTTTTGACGAATCAAACTCGATCTTGGTCAAAATTACGGTCAAATTGTTGAAAAAATAGAAAAAAACCAAAAAATTCGTATCTTGCTCATACTACATCCGTTTTAAATGATTCGAAAAACTGTAGAAAGTGTGCACTAAGCTCTACAACTTTTATGTTTTAAGTTTTTGACGAATCAAACTCGATCTTGTTCAAAACTAGGGTCAAAATAGTGAAAAAAATAGAAAAACTGTGTATTTGATGTGCAACACAGTGCGAATGCTGTGCAACATATTAATGTTGTGTAAAATAGTGTAAAGTTGTGTAATAGAGCGCAAAATATGTGCAACATAGTGATATGACTTACAGTGCGAAATTGGTGCAACACAGTTTAATATTGTGCAACATAGTTCAAAAAAATTAAAATATGCAATACTGGTATCAAATGAAAGAGCATAATTTTATCTTTAAAGTGGTGCAATTTTTTTTAAAAAAAACTTTAGTATATAAAAGTTATAGTATGTTAAAGTTTTAGGGGGAAAGACACAAGATGGGGACATGTGTCATCTCCTCCTTGCTTCCTAGACTTCTCCCCCAAAAAAACTTCTTCATTGATCCACGATCTATATATATATATATATATATATATATATATATATATATATATATATATATATATATATATATATATGAGAAATGATGTTTAAGCCAGTACGGCTATATATAAAATGTGTATACATGATACTTATCTAAATACATGATTCACCTTATCGGTGTTTTCAATGAGATTGCCTAAGCGGCAAATGAGATGTCTGAGCGGCAAACAGAGCTCAAGTGGCATAATATGTTGAGATTACATATACTTGTTAATTATTATCATATGAGTATTTCATGGAGTTACTCACAGGGATTTCTAGCTCATTCTTTTAGTTTATATTCTTTTCAAGTTTTTTGACAGACGAAACTTCCAGGTGGACATACGAGAGTTTTTGTACAACTTTAAAGGAAAACTGTTTTTGTATCACATGATCCAGTTGTTGCCCTTCTTAATAAATATAAGTTTTATTTCCTTGTTGCACTTTAAGAAAAATGAGCATTACATAATTAATTATAATTACATTATTAAAAATTTACAAAACACTATCTCCTTAATTTATGTATATGTAAATTCCTAAAATGTCCTTTCTTTAGACCAAGTAAAAAGCCCTGCATCCATACTCCTGTTTCGACTATAATCGGTAGGAAACCTTTATCAATGAACTTCACAATATTCAAACAAAAAATCTTCAACCAATTCAAACATCAGGCTACTATCAACATCAAAAACCATTCCATCAACCTTGATAAGTTAAAGTTAATCATAATAAAAAAAATTAGCTTGAATTGAAGAATTAAGGACTGATTTCCACTATAGAAAGGCAAAAAGTCGATCGATCGGAACCCAAGTAAAATTTTAATTTTTATTATCTTTGGTCGCGCTATGAATATATGGATCAATTTGCAGGGTAGTGAGGTAGAAACATCAATGAATTTCATCAGCTTTGAATCGATTGCAGCATCAACTAAATAATCCTTTGATGTTCATAGTGTTTGGATTGATTTCGTCATCTTCCTCGCTAAAACTAACGCAGATAGATGAGTCGATAAGTTCACCAAAGAAACTTGGGGACAACCGACCGGTGAATCCAGAAGCGTCGATGGGATAAAGGGTGATAAAAGGGTGGAGATGAGGTTAACTGAAAGAAGCTTCGACGGGAGGATAAGGAATTAGGTTTTTTTCTTCGATGGGATGATAAAGGATTTGTTATGACGATGAAGGGTATTCTAGGTATTATAATACTAGGTTAAAACACGTGTATTACACGGATTGATATAAAAAATGAATAAATCCTAAAATTTTATAAAAAGACTTCAAACTTTTTTAAGATATAAATAAGATGAAAAATAAAATGGAATATAAAAGTTGAAAAATATCTCCTGGGTGGACGGGAAAACAAATCATCTTGGGGGATTGGATGGGCGGGAAAACAAATTTTCCTAGCGCAGGAGCCTGCCACGTGGAAAATTTGAACTTCATAACGACGACACGTGGCAAATAGTTAGTCTTTTATTAGTATAGTAAGAGAAGATATGAATTAAGGATATAATATTTTATAATTTTTAATCATATAAATTATAATTTAATTGGGTATTTGGATATAGATGAGAGATTAAAAGGTTTAAAAGGATATTAGTGTAATTTGAATATTTGGAATCCAATTTAGAACTATTCTAAGTAGGGGTGTTCATTTTCGGATATCTGGATTTTCGATATCCGAATTAATTTCGGATACGGATATCGGATAATCCAAAATATCCGAATCAGAATTAAAAACCAAAAAAATAAATCATTATTCATAATAAGTATAATCGCCGACTGTCTAGGTACTCAATAACTCGAATTGCAGCTTTCCCCTTTAAACAAACACAAACAGTAGATTCAGAAATCAGAGACATGGAAATACAAGCTCCTAACAACATTGCAGCTTATATATTTACATAAATAGATCAACAAATTAGAACACTAATCTTTAACTGACATATATATATATATATATATATATATATATATATATATGATAACAATTCACAATCAAAAATTCAAAATGGAATTTTGTTCAAGACTAGTTCCAACTTACAAAATCCAAACTTACAATCGAGAAATTCAGAATTCAGAATAGAAGTTGTAGAATGGTTGAAAGAATCGATAAGAATGAAAAGGTTTGAGTCTAACCCTTTAATCGGAGTTTTCCCCTTCGGTAAGCGCCGGCCGTCGAGTCGCCGACGGACTGTCGCGCTGACTGATCGGACTCGCACTCGCCCGTCGCTGCTGCTATGGCGGGTATACGTCAGAGTGTCGCCACGAGGGTTGTGGCCTGTGGCTGTCAATTGTTGAGTGTCGGCCGGAAGAGGATGTATGGAACAAAGAAGGAAGATGGAAGTCTCGATTTGGATCTGGAAGGAAATGGAGATGGGGGTAACTAAATAACTAGGGCATTCTACTTTACTGAGTTACTTTATTAGGGTTATAGGCTATTAGGATATTATATAATGTATAATTTATTTATTTTTTAAAAAATATTTCGGATATTTCGGATATCCGAAATTTGGGGAAAATGCTATCCGTATCCGAATCCGAAAATTCGGATATCCGATTTTCGGATATTCGAAAATCCGGATATCCGAATTTTCGGATAATTTTGGGTCGGATTTTTCGGATTATCGGATTTCGGATCGGATACGGATATTTTTGAACACCCCTAATTCTAAGGATATATACATGAAAATCTTTCAAAATTAAAATCCAATTTTGACTTTTCTTGGTCAAAATTGGATTCCATTTTGACGTTGATTTAAGTCAATTTTTTTAGAAGTTATTAAATTTATGCCTTTCATAAAAATTAAAATATTATATTTGTCTACTATGATTTACAAATATAATATTTACCTTTCATAACATTTTTATAATATCATATTTAATCAATTTTAGTTTAATGATTTTAAAATATTTTCTAAACATTTTAAACTATTTTTAGTTATAACTAAAAAAGATTTGTCTTATTGCCCCTAATTGTAATATAATGATAAATGACTTGTATAATAAATGCGTCTCGTCGTACAGTTTTTGTCGTCACGTTTTCCCCCTCGCATCATCCTTTTCACTGCTGGTATGGATGTTGACGTAGTTTTGTTTCATTTTTTAATTCTCATTTATTTCGATTATTATAGTTATTTAATATTTTTATAAAACTATTTATCATTTTTAAAACTAACCTGTGTACTATACGGCCTCTTTTTTTTAACTAGAAGCAAGTTTTATCAAAGCTAGCAAGGTGCTAGAGTTACAAACATATAAAAAACCAAATACAGTTACAAATAAAATTCAAGAAGAGGGGATGTAACCCAGTTTATCTAATTCAGTTTCCTTTGTAGCTAGTTTTCCCCTTGTATTTAAACAAATAAAAGCTAAACTTTAGGACGCTCCAATTAAGTCATTTGAGAAAGATCTTTTTCCTGGGAATGCCTTGCCATTTCTCATCAACCATAAAATCTAGCACAACGAGTATAGATTTGTTTGAAAAGCCAACAAGCAATTTCCCTTCAAACTCAAAGAATATCCCCAATCAAATAGTTCCACAACAAATGATAAAACCAGAGTTTGTAAACCCACCATTTATAAAATTTAAACAGTAGCATCTTGAATATGTGATAAGACATCAAAATGTGGTGTTCCGTTTCAATTGCTTCTTTACACATATAGCATTAGTCTGAGATAAGAATGGTATCAGTACGCGTAATATTTTATATAGTTGGTTTTCTCAATCTCCAAATAAAAGTATTTAGTTTTGAAGAAACCAATTTTAACAATATCATTTATAAACCTCTTACAGCTACAAAGAATAAATCATCTAAAGCATATCTTAATGTAGAAACAGAGAAAGAAAAAGATCAAGATTAACCTCATTGAGGGAATAATTGATTTCCATGTACTAGCTTTCTTTGTGACTAAAGGATCTACCCTTAAGCTTATTTAAAAACTATGAATACTTGAATAGATGTAATTACTTGAAGCCAAACTTTATTACCATTCAATTTAGCTCTCCACCACCATTTAGATAACATGGCAAGATTTAAAGCCCTCAAGTTGTTAGTCACTTAATCCCTAGACCTCCATTTTCTTTCGAATCAACAACTTTTTCCCAAGAAACCTAACTTTTTAATTTAGTCATGGATCCACCAGAGGAAAACGGACAACAAATACTCTCCAAAAGGCGCAAGACTTTTGATGGAGCTTTATACAATGAGAACTAATAAGATCCCTAGGCCCCAAAAACAAATTTACATAGTATAATTCTACCCCCGATAGATAACAACAGAGCTTGTTGCTGGAATTTGTTTATACTGGGTTCCAAGAAGCAACCCGGTTCATTGATAAGCCCACCGGCATCCCTAAGAATTTAAATGGTAACAAGCCCATTGAACAATTTAAAGATCTAGCAAGATTATTAGTTTCATGTTGCTCAAAACCCACACCACTTAGTTAAGTTATAATATATACTAATTAAACTAAGATTAGAGTCTTAATCCATACACATTACACACAAGGAAAAACGGGCCCTCTAATCCATGGTCAGGCGTGTAGTGTAGAGTATGTAGTCCGTATATAAGTATATTATTCATGATGATTGCACCCGTAGTTATCTTGGGGGGAGTTACTTTTGTCGTTGTTTCTATTTTAACCTGTCTTCATGTGGGCCCACCCACCCGGCCACAGTTTATTATCTTTATATTCAATCCTTCTTCCCCTTCCTAGTCTGCAACGGCTTTGCATTATCTTCCTCATCCTTCCTTCCATTTTTTCTATATATAATCAATCTCCCGCATCTCTCTTTCCTCCATAACTCAGATCTCCGATTTTCTCATTTAATCTCCACCCACCCCACACTTCGTAATCCGTTTCTTTTTGTCCCCAATTGGCCTTGTATTATTCCCATTTCGTCACCAATGGAATTGAAGAACATGGTCGCCATGGTTGCTCGCACCGGCCGCCAGTTGCAGCGTTACAATAAGGGCCACCGTCAAGTTGTCGGGTCAGTCTCTGTTTTCCCTAATCTATTTGTCTGTTTTTTGAATTTGGTGATTCGGAATCGAGGTAATTTGAAATGGGTTCTTCCTGATTTCTCCGATTTTGAATTCAGAAGTTTTGATTTTGGAAAGAAAATGCTTTAAATTGCTTGTGAATCGAGTTCTTGGTGGAGTTTTGCTAAGAAAGTTTACAAATTTAATGTAAAAATTAAGTTTTTGGGGATAAATTTCTTGAATTAAACTGGTTTTCAAATTTCAAGCATTTGTATATCTGTTTTTTCATTATTTTGTTGACTGATATATTGTTATAAATTTGTGGCAGATGTATTCCTTATAGAATAAAAGGTAACAAAGGGAAGAATTTAGAAGATGTATTAGAAGTTCTTGTGATTAGTGCACAAAGAAAAGGCAAAGGGATGTTATTCCCTAAGGTATGCCATTTTATTTTCATTTGTTCAATTTTATAGACTTTATTTAATCACATGTGATTTAGTATACAATCACATGTATTGAATTACGAAAATGACCCTATGTCCAAAATTTTAAAATGCAATTTAAACTATTGATGTAATGATTTATACTTAAAACTATGAATTAAGTGTGAGCTATATTGAACATTCTTCTAATTTTATATTACAAGTGTATATACTATTTTTAAACTTAAAAGATACTCGAGTTCAATAAACATCTTAGATGACCAAAATGAGTATAGGAAACAGATATCTTTGGCAAACTTGCAAAGGCGGAAAATCCGTTTCATAAAAAAATGTTGCATGTACGAATTTTAACCATCTTCGAATAGTACAATATTGGGGAGTTCTTAAAATTGAGAGTTGGAATATGGTTAGGCTACATGTATCTTTCCGGAGACCTGGTAAAGCGGGAAATCCGTTCAATAAATAAATTGTTGAAAAAAAGGCTTTTGAACATGATCACATGAGCAATAAGTTGACTTTTTTTTAAATAAAATATATAATCATAAATGATGACTAACAAATGTTCTACTTTTACCAGGGAGGATGGGAATCTGATGAATCTATTAAGGAAGCTGCTCTAAGGGAATCTGTGGAGGAAGCTGGAGTATTTGGAACTGTTGAGGTTGGTTTCTTGATTCTCTTTGACTTTTTCAAAATCACTAAAGTCAAACACCAGATTACATATGTTAATGATATGCAAGACTTGGTTAATTTAGGTGTTTTTGTTCATATTTTACAGAGAATATTGGGTAAATGGCACTTCAAGAGCAAAGGCAATGATTCATACTATGAAGGCTACATGTTTCCTTTACTTGTGAAGGAGCAACTCGACTTCTGGCCCGAAAAAGACATTAGACAACGAGTTTGGGTAAGTTTTCGAAGAAAAAAGGTTTCAATCATTGAGCAAAATTGCAAGATTTTCATGGGAATTCATGCTCATAGATGTTTAATACTGTTTTACAGGTGAGTGTATCGAAAGCTAAAGAACTTTGCCAACAATATTGGATGAAAGAAGCATTGGATTTGCTAGTAAACCGACTCAAGTCATCAACAACGATGAATAAGATCGAGGAGGAATCCGTATGACAATTCGTCAAGTACCCTTTTACAACTTACTTAAAAGTAGCTTATAACATGTAAATAGGACATGATTAATCGCGGATTGACACTTGGATCACAAGCTTGAGCTACTAGTCAGTTTATGGACTTGAGAATGGGCACTTGGATCATAAGCTTCCTTATTGTAGATCAAGGCATTCTTTGAAGAAAGGGTCAAACAAACTCAATCAACAAAGTAGCATTGTACATTAGAGATCACTAACTTATGTTTTGAGATTTATTGTTCTTTTTCATTCTTCTAGGAGTTATGTAACTTGTTCTAATGGCTTTTCATTTTTGTACAACTTTGGTCATCATCAATGACAAATCCCATTGATTCAATTCATCAAAACTGTGTACATTATTTCTTGTCGCAGTCTTTTATCATAACTGCTTTTTAGTATCTATTATGTTCTTTCACAAACATGAGAGTAAACTCTACAAAAGGACTCATTCTTGACTCAAAATAAGGGACTCATTCTTGACTTAAAATAAGGGACTCATTCTTGTGTTTTTGAGAGAACATGATGAATCATGTTTGATCCAAATATAAGCTTAACAACTTGAACTTATGAACGTAAATAAGCTATAAGCTTAAATTAACAAGCCCATAACGCTTACCAACTCAAGCTTATGTACTTAAATAAGCCATAAGCTCGGAAAGAATTCGTTTACAAGCTAATGAAAATTCAATTCTAACAAACTCGTAAACAAGAAAAATAAGGTAATCCAAACACTCGTGAATCTAATATGTTATGGTATAATGAAGCTCATGATTATCCCATCTATGAACAATATTATTTCTTCATCCACTTTGTGGAGGTTGTATCATCACCTACTCATCTATGATAGTTACTTTTTGTCTTTGTCATAAATTTCCACAAAAATGATTGTTATTTAATTTTTTTCAATATAAAAAATGAACATATGATATGATTTTTAGTTTACTATATAGATTAATTTGTCGCATATACTGCCACAAGTAGATTTTAAAACTAGAGTGTGATCATATTGTATCCAACCATGAGTAAAGTAAAAAACAAAAACGAACCTTTCATGCCCTTTGTATATGCCTTGGGGCATCTTGGAAGGAGCCATGAATACCACTTGCTCTTAAGCATGGAACAAAGTTGACTAGCTTATTCTACATATCTATATATATGCATATATGTATGTATATGTGAGAGAGGTTTCCATGTGAGGAAGCAAAATGCTATGAGTATTTTAAGTTCATGAATATGTCTTATGTGCTTCTAGATAAGGTTAACACTTTCAAACACGAATCGAACTTGAAATGGGTTGATACATATTCGATACGAAATTAAACTTGCCTTGCATAATAATAACAAAAAAAGCTGGTCAGGTTTAGGTTAACTAGTTAAGTTGAAGATGATTTAAGTGACCCGATTATAAAATTTTATTTAATAACAAATAAAATTTATAAAAATAAAAAAATTATATTTTTATGTATTTTAAAAATCAATTCCGCATGTAATTATCATCCAGGAAATGGGTTGACACAAAATCTTACTCGAAAATCAAGCCTTCTTTTGTCTAAAATGCAACCCAAACTTTTACCAAAAGAAAAAAAAGGGTTAATACGAAGCATGACCCGATTTAAACATAAAGTAAGCAACAGAAAACCGATCTTGACATGAAGTCAACTTGGGTCGGCAATTGGTCAACACTAATATGATACGACAACATAACGACCCTTAATCCGAATATGACATAAATTGCTAGTCTTACTTATAATAAGAGAGTATTGTTGTATGTATCATTGAATCAAACTCACTTATAGTACAACTAGAAAAATGAAGGGATATAATAGATTGATTTAGTCAAATAGAAACGATTTCAAATCATAACGTAAGTTTTTACTTAAAATACATATGTTTGACATATAAAACAATCATCGTCAAACATGACATCGAATTCCTACTAGCAACATGTTAGTCAAATGGGAATAGCAGAAGAACTATTTGTTAACCATCAAAATAGAAATTTCCAAATGTTTTTAGTTATAGATTGCAATTGTAACCACCAACCTGATTTATTACAAGATGAGTTGATCAAAAAAATAGATAATGGATTAAAAGAATTTAGTTGTGGGATTTTCTAAATGGGTGTTATTCTCTACACCCTAGTCTATTAATATTCTATTATAAATTACAATTAAGTTTAGTTTATATATACAAAATAGAAAAGTCAGACTTATCATCTAGTAATAACTTACACATGTATAGATTAAGGTGTGTATGCAAAGTAGACTAGGGTGCATGACTCATCACCTTTTCCATATACTTGTTCCTGCTCACGTAAAACCACCCAACGAAGGAGGGTCCATTTTGGTAATTTAGAGTGGTCTAAAAGAAATTTATATATATAATAATATTTTTTTTAAGTGGGGTCCACACACCCCATTGCACACAACATGGATTCGCCTCTGCACCAACCCGTAGTCAGAGCTTTCTGCTATCAATACTCGAGGTACGTATAAAAAGGTGAAATAACAAAGTAAGCCAAAGCTAAGTGAATCTGTATGTATGTTTACATATAATTATGTAAACTTTGCGTTTTGAGTTGGTATAATATATTGCTGTTAAAAAAATATATAGTGGCACTTAATACATGGCATGTCATGTCATTTATAACATATCATATAATAAGCACGATTGTACGAGACATTATCATAACTCATAAGTTACAAATAATAATAACAATAATCAGATACGATAGCCACAAATAACCTTTTTTTTATATTGACTCGGAGAGCATCAACAATTAAAAGAGGATCCCCATCCCAAACTAGCATCAACAATCAAGAATGGAACTCGTTCACCCTCATATACTTCACGGGCATCGCCAACCATATAATGTTCCCCTTTTTACATACACCACACATAACCCACGTTTTAATTACAATGTACAGGTAAGTATATTCACCTTAATATATAATCACACGAAATATATTTGCAATGTTATAAAAATGAACAATTACAATAATCTAGAATAACCTATAAGTAGCTTACAACTATTTATCTACAAGTCAACCAAATCTCTAGGCAATAGGCATAGCTTTTACAAGGAATAAGTGGTCAAAGTAAGTGCTCAAGCACAATAAATTCATTCTACCACAAGACTAGAGGTGCACATCTTCGGATTTTAATCCTACCCGAATCGGATAAAATCCGGACCGGATTTTTTCGGTTTTTTTTTTATCGGATTTTCGGATTGTAACCGGATTTTCTCGGACAGAGATGTAACCGGTTTCGTACGGATTAAAACCGGATTTTCTCGGACAAAAGTGTAACCGGTTTCGGATCGGATAAAACCGGTTAAATCCGCTCCGGTTTGAAAAAAATTGGTTTTATAAAAATTCGGTTTCTGATAGTTTTTGCACAAAATCGGATATTCGGATTTTTTGTGCACCTCTACACAAGATCAACACATCCAACACTAAAAGCATACAACCCATCTCGATGTTTAGTATCTTCCCTGGGCCCATTCATTATATAAACCAGTTTTGTTTAAGCCCATTTTGACCATATTAATAATTACACAACCCAACCCATGTTATTTTTTTAACTTGAAATGGACCCAAACTTAAGTAAATGGATCATGGGCCAGGACTAAGGATTCCTACCTTCTATCTATCTTTAGTAATATTTATTTACTTCTGTTGTTTTTCTCTTTAAGATGTTTTCATTTCTTTTTTGATTTTCCACAATATCTTTCATCTAATATTATTATGTTATTATTTATAAATATAATTTCTTTAATAGTTTTGAAATTTTTCAAACCATTTTTAATTTTTCAAGTAATCTTTTCAAGTTGTGTAACATTTTTCTAGTTCTTATATTTAATTTGTGTAACATCCGATTTTTACAATTTATAACTTTATTAGAAGGCGTCTTTCTTTATTTTCGTACCGGAATCTAAAAAAGTGAAGTGTATGGAGGAATGAGATTATAACGTGAAAATGTTGTGTTCTATTAGAAGCGTGCTTGGGTATTCGCAAACAGTTAAACTAGCAAATGATTAAATAATTAACATATTCTCATCTAAAATGCTTCTTTATATAAAAACACCTAAAATATGTACCAACAAAAGTATATATCAAATCACAAATTATAATAAAGATTCCAATTATAAAAATTATTAGAATTCTCCTTGATTTTTAATCTATATATCTTTACTACTATATAATACATTTATGTTTTTCTCCCCTCAAATATTAAGACTACTTAAATTTAAGTAGTCCAAACAATTATGCATAATGTATAACTTCAAATTAAAGACTATTTAATGCACACTCTTCTTTTTATCAAAATTAATCTTATCCACTCAATATTTAACTATTTTACTTTTTCACTAACACACACTCTCTCTCTCTCAAACATAATTATCCACCCACATCAACATAATTTTCAAAATCTTATTAACTCCACTTTCGTATTTCATAAATATAAATCTTTTTTCTTAGTTTAGTGTTTTTAGAATTCATTTTTAAAATTAATAAAATAGTTGATACAAATAAAAGAAAAGTTGAAAAACGGACATGAAAACTTTTTCGTGACATTAAATCGTGCGAATAATATATCATTATATTTTTTTAAAACGAAATGTTGCAAAACATAAATTTTCGCCGCCGCAACATTACGCGCCTACGCCGAAGAAAATTAAATATAGAAAAACTTGAGTCTGAAGAACATTCCAGAGATTCCAGAGATTTCCTCCCCTTCCATAAATGTAATCTCTACCAGAAACCTCCCACCCGAAGTGTGACAAAAATGGCGTTATTTGGTGATCCTTTCAGGCGATTTTTCGTCAATCCATCGATATATCGCACTGGATCAGCCACAGCTCTCATGGATTGGTACGAAACCCCACAATCTCACTTCATCAACATCAACGTTCCTGGTAATTCATTCTCAACTCTCTAAATCATATCCAAACCACAATTCTACCCCAATTACTCCTCAAATTCCTTGAATCAATAGCTAAATTCGACGAATCGAACATCTTCGAGTACAATTACGAGTTCAATTTTGCAGGATACAGCAAAGAGGATGTAAAAGTGCAGGTCGAAGAAGGGAATATATTGGTAGTGAGAGGTAAATGCGGGAAAGAGGTATCGAAAGAGAAGGAGAAGGAGATTGTTTGGCACGTCGCCGAGAGAGGAAACGGAGTTAACGGATTCTCGAGGGAAATCGAGTTGCCGGAAGATGTGAAGGTTGATCAGATCAAAGCTCAGGTTGAAAACGGAGTTCTGACGGTGGTTTTGCCCAAAGATCTTAGCCCTAAGCCGTCCAAAGTTCGTAATATTCATGTCTCCAGCAAGCTTTAATCTCTCTCATGATTTCAATGCGATTAAGGTATTCACGAAACTTGTAGAGATCTTTCGAAATGTGTCATGTTGTCATGCTAAATGTTATGTGTTCATAATCAGCATAAAAGTATAAACTACTTCTAAACGATATTTTTTTGCTTTGGTACCAATGTACTGCTAAGCTATAAGTTTTTTGGCTAATAGTTTTTTGATAGTTTTTAGTTATTTTACAATTATCGGAATTATAAGATAACGAAATTTCACACGGATTAGCTAAGTTTAGAGTTGTGACGAACCAATTTTCGGTTAATCGATTGCTTCAAACTTATGATTATGTAAAGGAATGGTTAATAAACGAGTAAACTAAATAACAAATGTATCTATAGTGTACCTCCATCCATAGTACCAGAAAATAAGCCTTTCAAGTGATTAGGGCCATACATGAAATTAGGACCGTAAATGAACCAAACAAATACAATTAAGACTTGTTTATATTCGTTCGTTTAACTCTAGTCAAACAAATAACATTCGTATTTGTTCAGATAACTAGTTAGACAAATAATATTCGTATTTGTTCAGTTAACCTTAGTCAAACAAATAATATTCGTATTTGTTCGGTTAACTTTAGTCAAACAAATAACGGAACAAGAAGCGAATAGATTTATGTGTTTTTATAGGTTTGTTTAATTGTAGCCGAACAAAAATGAACTTTGAACGATAATCTAACGAGATGACTGTTTAATAGGATTGATACTTCATGTACATTAAATGAACGTAAACAAAAGAATACAAACTGTAACGCAAATCTAATTTTATTTGACCAAAAAAAAAAATTAAACACTAAATTTTCCCCCCTCCCCTACATATATACACACACACACAGACACAAACACGGAGAAGATCATTTGAGGATTGTTATTATACTTACCGTGTATACTATTTGTAACCACTATTGATTATTAGTGAGGGTATTTAGTCTTTTACATATTTTTAGCCGTGAACTGTGTTCAGGTGGATGACTCATTATCAGATTGACTTTATTTTTTAAAATACCACTCGTCAATGAGTCATTCTAGTTTAAACAAATAAGGGACAGAATTAATGAACTAGACCCACCGACCCGCAACCTATTCATTATTTGCCAACCTGCGAGCCTGCCAACCCGTTTATTTAAAAGGGTTACGCGGGTCGTGTCATATTTTAACTTATACAGGTTTGTGTCACACACGTTGACATGAATAATTATACGAGTTATGTTTGTTTCACAACTCCGACCCGCCAATTCAAACACAACATGATTGTTGGATTATATTTGTCATTTGTCATTTGACATGTGTCAAAATAGTAGACATATTGTTTTATGTATTTAGTAGTATTATGAATGTAATTAACAAATAGATTATACCACCAGCGGTTACCGCCAACCGCCGTTGACCACCACCGACCAGTAACTGCCACTGGTAACCCCCATGTAACCGCCACTTCTTGTGGTTATATACAAGCATCAATGTAAACAGATTTCGGTGGTGGAATCAAAGATTATATCGAAGATTATTAAATGGGTTTTCATCCGTTTTTTATTGTTATTGAATGATGATTGTATGCATGATGATGTCGGAATGATGTCTAGAGCCATCAAATATCCTGGTAGCAAGACCTTACATATTCTCAAAATAATTGCCATCCCTAACATAAAGTTACGTGAGACGTGTTCTGTCAGCTTTTGCATTTCATGCTACTGTTGAACTAGACGCGAATCAAGTGCCCAGCTAACGCGTGAAACACTCTGAAGATACTCATGAACCTTTCTCTTACCACGACGCGATTAATTTAACTCATAGAGACAGATTATAGGTGATATGGAAGATAAAATGTTATGTTTGATAAAGAATGAAACTAGTTAGTTGTAAATGACTTTCGAAGCTAAAAGAATTAATTGTCAAGGGAGGTTCCTAGATATAAGCAAAATTAGTAACAAAGGGATTCACACAAAAAGCCGGTATAAAACTTAATGAGACTTTTTTACTTATTGTAAAACATTCTTCAATAAGAATAATACCGGCTCTAACAGCAAGTCACATGTGGAATTAGAACAATTAGATGTAAAGATTACTCCCTTACATAGTTAGGGATTGAAGATAAAGTGTTCTTTTGAAAGAGATCTTTTGTATGGACTCAAATAGTCATCAAGACCATGATTTGGCAAAGCTTTTAAGAGGAGCAACTATTATCGATGTGTCCTCATAGGGTAAATACCTATATTTACTTATATATTAGTAGCTTGTAAAGACGGGGAACAAATCATGGTGTCAAAGGATCTCTTAAGCCGAGTATATTGCGTTGACTATATTGCTTTAACCGAAGCTGTGAAAAAGGCAATATGACTAAGCGGTCGTTTGGTTCACGGAATTAAATTGACCGGAATTGGAATTCGTTAAGGAATTGGAATTGGAATTGGAATTGGAAGGATTCCAATAGAATTGGTTCCTTCGTGTGTTTGGTTTGCGGAATTGAATGAAATTCCAAATTTTAAGTTTTGTTTAGTTTGTAAAGTAATTGGAATGAAATTAATAAAAATGAAGAACCTTATGCCATACACTTTACCTACCTAGCCAACCCTACCCACCTCACCTTACCCCTACCCCACCCCATACACTACCGCCTACCTACCCCACCTACCCCACCCTACCTCACCTTATCATCACCCTACCCCTATACCACCCCCTACACACCCCACCCCACCCCACCAATACCCTACCCCTACCCTACTCACCCACGTCGGGTTGCGGACGTTATGGTAGGTGATGGACACTGGCCGTGGTAGGTGATGCTCGACGGTGGCAGTGACGATGATAACGGCGGTGGTGGCGACAGCGACGACGATCATGATGATGTTGGTGGCAGCAGTTGGTGATGGTGACAGTGTCAGCGGCGGTGGTGACGTTGGTGGCGGTGGAAGATTGTAGTGGTCGGTGGAGGTGGTGGTGGCGGTTGGTGGTGATCGGCAGCGGTGGTGGCGGTTGGTGATGGTAGGTGGCAGTGGTGGCATTGGCAGTTGGTGGTGGTCGGCGACGATGGTGGTTGGTGGTCGATGGCGGCGGCGGTGGCGTGGCGGTTGGTGGTGGTCGGCTGCGGTGGTGACGGTTGGTGATGGTCGGCGGCGATGGCGGTTGGTGGTGGGCGGCAACGATCGCGGTTGGTGGTGGTTGGTGGTGGCGGTGGCGGTTGGTGGTGGTCGGCGGCGGCGGTGGCGGTTGGTGGTGGTGGGTGGCGGTTGGTGATGGTCGGCGGCGATGGTGGTTGTTATTTTGAGATTAAGAGTACATCTTTTAGATTGTGTGTGTTTGATACATTTGTGCACAACATTAAGAACATATATCGAGTACATACCTTACATACAAAGTATTTGCAATAGCAAGACCTAGATTGTTAACTCAATATGTAGAAATGCATACATTCTCAGAGCCATAGAGTCGTCGTAATATGATCCTCCACCAAGTTATCATATAAAATTCTTGGTTATATGCGAGGTAATTTGGCCAATCCAAAAATAAGTAAATCTTGAATCGAAATCCTGAACATATTATGAATGACATAAATATATAGACTAGTATCTTCAAAACTGGACAAATTAAGAATGGCTTTGAACTCGCATTTACATCTAATATTTTAATATTATATATATATATATATATATATATATATATATATATATATATATATATATATATATATATATATATATATATATATATATATATATATATATATATATACATATAGGGGAGGGTTCATGCGAGAACCGTTGTTAGTGCGAGAACCGCGAGAACCAATCTCAACCGTTCCTTGGATATGGGAAGTATCATGGATGGAGAGTGTGGAGGGATAGGGTGTGGCAAGGTGAATGTGAGGAATTCATGGGTGGGCAATGACATTGAAGGAGCGGGAATTGGACGGCTTAGATTGGTTCTCGCGGTTCTCGCGCTAACAACGGTTCTCGCATGAACTTTTGTCTATATATATATATATATATATATATATATATATATATATATATATAGGGGAGGGTTCAAACGAGAACTGTATTTCGTACGAGAATTGCGAGAACCAATCTCAACCGTTCCTTGGATATGGAAAGTTCATGGATGGAGAGCATGGAGGGGATCAAATGTGGCAGGGTACATGTGAGGAATTCATGGGTGGGCAATGACATTAAAGGAGGGGGAATTGGACGGCTCAGATTGGTTCTCGCAGTTCTCGTACGAAAAATAGTTCTCGTTTGAACTTTTGCCCATATATATATATATTAGATCATTTATATTTATAATTTAAAAAATTATAGATTACGCTGGGCTCAAGATACTTTCTTCTTTATGTTCCTTGAGCACTTCATTATTAGTGATAGAGGTGCACATAAAAATCAAATATCCAAATTTGTGCAAGAACTATCCGAATTGGTTATTTTTCAACCGGATTTTTTTTATGTCCGGATCGGATAAATCCTAAGCCGGTTTTTTGACCAGTTTGTAAGATGTTTGAGCGAATGTATAATTTAGAGGAAAAAAATCTGACCTACATTTAAAAAAACTAACCATTTTATAGCCATTGGGGGGTACGTGTTACCGTTATAGCCATTTTTTTTTCAAATTTCATCATTCTATCATCATAAACATTTATAAATAATTTGGGAATGTAGTTGGTTGATTTATATCAAATTCCAACTCTCTTGAACTCTTTTTTTTATTCTTCATGGCTACTAATATCACCAACCATACATGGTTGAATCTTTCGTCGGAAAAAACCTTGAAGTTATTAGAGTGATCAGACACAATCGAAACAAAGACGTTTGGGATACACATTTTACCCTATCTAGTTAAAAAATAAAAAATGAGAAAAACAGGTTTTTTTCCGAACTTGTTTAAAAAAACCTATTTTTTTAATCCGAAACCGGTTTGACCGGATACACATTTTACCCTCAAAACCGGTTTCAATCAGATCCATTTTTCTTCTAGGCTAATCTGAATTTTATTCCAATCCAGATCGGATAAAAATATGATTATGTGCACCTCTAAATTATTTAGTGCGATTATTTGGAAAAGGCTATTGGGCTGCCTATTCCTACACTAATTTGGTTAACTGGGCATCCAAATTTACACCTCTTGGGCTACTGGGCTGCCAAATTTTCACACAAACTTTAAAAAGTAATAAATAAGGAAAATTTTGGGCTTCAAATATTGGGCTTTGAAGTAAATGATTTTTTATTGTAACTAGGTTTAAACGGTTAAAGCCGAAAGAGTTGTGTTCTCCTTCGGCAACTATACATATTCAAACGGTTTTGGTTCAACTACGTTTTTAATTAAAAAAAATACCGAATCTTAAACAAACAAAACCGAAAATCGAATACCGAATCTATGTCAAAATACACTAAAACTTATGCTAAAACAATATTTTCTAAAGAAAACAATTGAGTTTTACTTTTTCTGAAAAGCTTAAACGTTATTTACCAGTGTGACTCATTTTTTTCTTAAAAGAAATTGTTTATATTTTATTTATTACTTTATGTCTTCCAGAAAAAAATTATTTTTCTAATAGGGTGTTTGTTTTAGCTTATTTTATGGTCTTATTAGCTTATTTTATGGTCTTATGAGAAATATAGTGTTTGGTTAAACGTATTGGCTTAAACTTATAAGTTTATTTTTTTGGTAAATAAGCTCATTTTCATATGCTCATTCACAATAGTTTTTTTTCTATTAGGCGGGCTTATTTTCATATATTTACATTTTTACCCTTGATTTTGCCCTCTTCCCCGATATGACCATTTGTCTTCCTCTTATAGTCATTTTACAAAAACATAAGTTAAAAAAACAAATACAAACATTTTTTATCTAATAAACTTATAAGCTCATAAACTTAAAGCTAATAAAAATAAGCTTATCCAAACACCCTAAGTCTATTCTTTTAAATATACTAGGATTTAGTAGAAAGATATAAGAAATGTTCATACAACTTGATATTTTAATTAGTTTATAGCATTGTAAAAGTAATGTCTTTCTTTTAAGTATTACATATTTACATGCTTTATAGAAAAAGTTATGGTGTGGATGAAGTGTGCTTGTGGATGTAAGATGTGGTACAGTTCATTCTTTTGAGAGAGGTAAAGGAGATCAAGTCAGTAGGTGTTCCCATGTTTTAAAGATTATATTATTATTAATGTTATTCCAAAAACTTTATCATCGTAGGTATGATAAGATTTTAACTTATAACTTTTCATTACATAATAAGTTACTTTTTATTATTAAATCAATCTATTCAATTTGAATACACAACTAATATATTAATGGCGAAATTAACACACTTCGAATCACAATGATAAGTTTAGGAGATTACAACACCATCAGATCCAATTCAATGAACTACCTTTTCCCCTATGTTTTAACCAAAAAAAAAAAGATTGGGATTGAATTGAGTTGGGAAGAATCACCCTTGAAGAACCGTTTACGTTTCTAAAAATTTTCCCATTTCGATAACTCCATATCCTCTAAAGGTATAAATAGATCACTCCTTAAAATCTGAGTAGATCATCTCCTTGTAGCTTTTGTTTGTTTATACTCTTCTTTCACGAGACGTCTGGATAAAGCTTTGAATATTATGATGAAAGAGTCTATCGGTCTAACTCATCCCGTGTTCGCTAGGTGAAAACATTTATAATACATGCTTGATCATGTTCTGCAGTTGGGGTTATATATAAAAGTTCGTGATTCTGCAATTAGGGCTGATCTTCTTAATGCATTTTCAAACTTTTAACATTCAAGTGAAGCAAAAGAGTTTAAGATTATGGAAACAACCATTTTAAGTCTTCGTAATCTTCGGTAATCTCGGTTTCGAAGAATTGAGCAAACCAATTATGTTTGAAGCCATGGGCGGACCTAGGTGATGTTTGGCAGTGACACGTGCCAGCGGTCAAATTTTGGGGTGTTAGCAGTGGATTTTTTGTGTCACCAAAATCTAATAAAAATAAAAAATAAAAAAAAATGATAAAATATAGTTCAATTTTCGATTTTTATCTTTTAAAATACTTTATCTTAAAAAAACAATTCAATTAACAAGGTTTTATATAAATTGTATTATATTTTAATTTTGGTCTTAAAATACCGGAACAACTGAAACCTCGTTAATCCAATCCGCTTAACTGAAAACCCAAAAAAACACCCAAACTGTTCACCTCATGTTTAATTAATTTTATTTTGGTCATTATATGGTATCACCAGTCAAGAAAAATTCTGGCTCTGTCCCTGTTTGAAACCAAGCAAAGCATAAGGAAAAAGGAATTTGGTTTATGAAAAAGGAAATTAATCTAAAATGTAATGACTACAACATTTTAAGTAATGTATGAATTATTATAAAGTAACATCGGATTACATCATATAAATAACTAATAACTTATTATAGCAAATTATAAAATGATAACCCTAAATTAAACTTTATTAGCCGATGTATTATATTTTTTTTATGTATTACATACGGCTAGCTAGATCAATATGTATATATAGTTTAAGCTACATATATGGGTGATGTAGAGATCTTGAAGAATCTTGAAGAATATAATACATCTGCTAATTTGTTACGTTCCGATGTAGAGATCTTGAAGAATCGATGTAATTTAGAAAAAATAGGTTTAAGGCAACATTTTTCCACTAAAATGGGATTTTTCAAAAAATAAATAAAAAAATAAAAAAATAAACACTTCTGTTCTCTCTAAATTTGACGCGGTGAATAAAAGTGGTTTATCATTAACTTTTCTCAATCATTTTAATTTTAATAAAAAAGATGTAGATAGATTTTTTAATTATAGATCACACATTCCCGCGGGAAAGGAAGCTTCACTTTTAAAGATTAGTGTATTGTTGGCAACGCCTGTTCAAATGAATTGATACTAGTTTATTGTTCCGTGTACGCACGAGTATTTCGAAAATGTATTTGAAATATTAGAATTTTCAAATAAAAATAATGCTATAAATAAAATAACACCGTAAACTTACATATGTCATAATGCTTAACAAAAAAATAACTACATTTTTTGAAGCACTTTTTTTGTAGACCACATTTGTTGTTTTGTTTGTAACATTACCACTGTTATCACAAATTAAAACTTTTAGTCTTTTTTTCACTTTTAACACGTGAAACGGCAACATACAATTGACCATGTATAAACATAAGTTCTCTGAGAATAAACTAACTTTTGAAAGTGACTATTCTTGACTTTTGTTAATCGTCATAGCAAAACACATCATCATAAGAAATTGTCTTCTTTAGCTAACTACCTACACTAATAATATAGTTTTATGACTATAAAAAACTCATATCTTTACATCTCTGAATTTAAATTTTTAAATATATAATATATAATCTTTTAATGATACATCTTATTTTAAACCATATATATAAAAAATTTCATACATCTTTCTAATAAGATTGAAAATACGTCAAAATCAATAACTAAACACTTTGAATAGCATATTTAAGTTGACCACTCAACTCATCACTATAATCCCAACAAATCCACTCAACTCACTACTATTAATGGATAACAAAAAATTAAGAATATACTAATTTAAAAAAAGTGTCATATTACAATAAAATTTATACTAAAACGTAGATAAAATGAGACGGTCACAAATATATAAATATTTTTTCTCTAAACAAAATATATGAAAAGTTACGAACAATAATTTATAATAAGCTTATAATTAATTACATTAATATACAATTTTTATATAACACACTCATATTTTCTTAAAAACCCCTCACATGTTTTATAAAAGTCCCTCATAATTTTCAATCAGCCCCCTCTTAATTGATTTCAAAATTGAATTCAGATCGACATTAACCTTTCTAAATTTGTTTTGAGAATTGATTAATTTTGAAATTGAAAGTTGTGATTGGTTGATTGAGACTCAATTTATAATTA
The DNA here is from genome assembly GCA_947179395.2 of Pulicaria dysenterica. Taxonomy (NCBI): domain Eukaryota; kingdom Viridiplantae; phylum Streptophyta; class Magnoliopsida; order Asterales; family Asteraceae; genus Pulicaria; species Pulicaria dysenterica. Next base: position 72,107,764 of record OX359290.1, on the reverse strand, counting down.
TTTTTAGAAAATTTGCATGCCTTATATATATATAAGATACGAAAAGAACGATCAATGCATTCAAGTTTTGGTAAAAGAGAGTTGATTAAATTGGTTATTGGTAGGATTAGTCGGTTATTTCAGATTATCCAAGGTTCGGTTTAGGTTAAATTAAATTTCATTCTCGTATACCTGAATTTTTTTTCTCGTTAAATAGTTCATTGTTTTTTTTTACTTCTACAATATGATCATTTCAATAAACTAGCTTTTAAAAAATTGATGGATACGACGTAGTTGAAAATTTTATACATTTTATAATGATGTGAATTGTTGAAAGTTGTGCTTAGTTACATAACTTTTACACACATTAATTTTTTGAAATTTTTTCCAGTAATAAAACATAAAATTTACATGTTAAAATTGACATAAAAGAGTAAAAAAATTAGAAATCAACATCCATATATAAAAATAAGCTAAAATATCAAAAGCATAAAGTAAATCAAAATAGTCATTATTTGTTATACTCAATACCCATTACAACTCGAATCGTAACTAAAATATACCTGAAAATTAATATGGGTTGGTTATCGGTTATTTACAAAAAATTAAATTAACCGAATTACCTGACTCAAATTAACTGGTTACTGAAAGAAGTAGACTAGTAGAGGACAACGCCACCGAAGAATATATAGCGTGGATTTGACGGCGATGATTCATATGTTGGTTTGACGCACACTTGTTGCATTGCGGTGACTTCTTGTTTATTAGAGGTGATATATTTTTCTAATTTTTTCTTTTACATATATTCTTATTCACAAGATCAATACAAGTGTTAAGTCAATAGATGAGGTGAAAAAAGAGAATTAGTGAACTCCACATGTCATACTATAATTAATATGAGAGTTAATTGGTCAAATGGTTCTTTAACTTAGGTTTTTCTGTCATTTTCGTCCTTTAACTTTAAAAGTGGTAGAGACAATCCTTTATGAATAATTTCGTTGCGAATTTAGTCCTTTTTAACGTTAGTCGTTTATTTGGTCTGTTAAATCAAGGGTGTTTTAGTCTTTTTACCATTTTTAATTTTTAATTATTATAAACAATATATTTATTTTTTAAAAAAATAAAAAATGTGTCACTTTCTACTCTCCTTCTCTCTAAACACACACAGACACACAAACTCACACGCACTCTCTTTCTCTTTCTCTCCCTCTCTCTAACACACAACATTCTCCTCCTTTCAAGAACCACCACCCCTACCCTCCACCACCGTCCACTGCCACCACCACCGCCCTCTGCCACCACCACCAGAACTTAAGAAAGGCACCGTAACAACCACCACAATCCTCCGTTAGCCGCTACTACGCTCTGAGTACCGCCACCACCATAGATCTGAGCGCCGCCACCAAATATCTGAGCACCGCCACCCCTGGAGGATCTGAACCGAAGAAGGTGGCTTACGGTGGCGGAAGGAAGCAACCACCATACTCCATGCTCTCTCTCTTTCTGCTCTATTTAATACAAATTATTTGGTCGGTTTTTGTCGGATTTGGTCATTTTTTAAAGGAGTTAGGGTTTTGGTCAGATTTGGTAGGTTTTTGTTCGATCTCTCTCTCTCCAGATTTAAGGTTTTGAGTTCGTAAAAGACATCTCCGGCGGTAGAGCGGTGGCGATAGGGCGGAGATTGTGGTTGTTGTTGGCTGGTCGCCGGCGGTAGTGGTCGTTATTGCCGGCGATAAGGCCGCGACGGTGTTGGTGGTGGTTGTCCAGAGAGTTTTGTTGGTGTGTATGTCTATGCTCGTTTTTCTTCTTCTTTTGAAAACCATAACACCCTGATCTCGAGTTACGAAAAGAAGAAGAATATTTATTTAGGGAAACTGTGTTCTTGAGTTTTTTTAGCAGGGGAAGAAAATTAGGAGGGGAAGGAAAGGGTTAGGAGGGACACTTTTACCATTTTTATATGGGGATAACTCTATAGAATAGTAACCTACTTTCACATTTGTTCTCTTAAAGTCACTTAAACTTTTTTTGTATACCAAAAACCACTTAACTTTTTTTTTTGTTCCAATCCTATGTAATTCTATATATTTAACTTGCTATAGCAAGTTACCAAGTCATCATGTTAGTTTTTTATTTAAATAACAATTAAATACCACCTAAATATTATAAATACTTAATTTTGAAAATAAAATCGTGGACTTCATTGATCAAGTCGATGCCCACCTTTAATTTTTTTTAAATAACTAATAAATAACACCTAAATATTAATAATACTTAATATTAACAAAATCGTGGAACTCATTGATTAAAATCGATACCCACATTTAAATTTTTTCTATTTAAATTACTAATGAATAACACCTAAATATTAAATATTTTTATTAACAAAATCAAAATTGTGCAGGACTCTCAAATAAAATTCGACCTACCTGACTAAAAAAAGATGTCCTGCACTTCAATAAAATTTGATAGTCTGCTCTTCAAATAACCAATCAAAATTGCCCAAGATACAAATAAAATTATATATCGATGCCCAACGAATATATTTGCAATCAAAATTGATGCCAACATATGTATTTCCAAACGAAATTCGATTAATATCCAAAAAAACAATTATCAACCTAACAATATAATCACCCAAACAATGTTTCCAAGTGCTAAAGCTCATATATCTGAACTCCGTCTTGAGTAAAATGATGTAAAACATCCATTCATAAATCTCTTGAATTCTATATAAACAAAAAATAAAAAAATAAAAAGGTAAATATGTGTTGAAAAGTGATAAACTAACTAGAAAGATAAGTTTTGTATATTTACCTTGATCACGCTTGTGGTACATTGGCTTTTTTAGGCCTACCTTTCGGTTTGACTTCCCTTTGTGGCGGGTCTTTTTTTTGCTTCTTGCAAGACTTAATATTATGCCCCTTTTCTTGACAATTCTGACAAGTCATCTTTCTTCCAATCCTAACCTTTGAATATTTTATCTCCTTCTCACAAGCTTCTCTTTTCCTCTTTATTCTTGGTCTACCGGGCATCCGTCTTTCTTTAGGAGGTAGAGGCTTAATGTCATCTGTTTTAGGCCACAATGAACTACCATTTAACGGTTTGATCGGGTATTTGTATGCTTCTTTGAACATGTCCTTTTTAAGCCAATTATTCACATATATTTCTGGGTCCTTGTTGAGGAAAGCTAATGCCGCAATTGCATGGACACAAGGAATGCCCGATAATTGCCATGATCTACAACTACAAGAATGTGCATTAATGTTCACTACGAATGGAGCGTGCTCATTCCTTGCTTCAAATTGGTTGTAATCACTTGGAATCACACTCCAATGTCTGGTCAAATAAGCCAAATGTTAATAACTACAAAATTGTAAAGGATATGCGAGTACTAAAATAAGATTAATTACCTTTGTTTCACTTTAAGCAATTCTATCTTTTTCCTTATTGTAGGGCATACGTCATGTTCCAATTTCTCTGCTAACTTTGACATTCTGAAAATTCTTTGCATCACAAATATTCTGATTTCTTCTAGCATTGTGATGATCGGCTTCCTTCGTGCGGCTCGAATGTACGAATTGAAGCTTTCACTCATACCATTTTTGAAAGCATCACATGCTCTATCTACCTAAAAAAAAACTCTTGACCAACTCTTTGGATTTCTTTCTACAAGATGAGTATATGCTTCTTTATTGATGGCTTTGATCTCGTTCATTTTTTCCTCGAAATGTTGCTCAACCGTTGAATTTGCTGCAGCCCAGAATAAGTTTTTGAAATGAAGCCTACGGAATTTCTTCTTAAAGTTAGCATAAATGTGTCTGGTACATTGTCTATGCTCAGCATAAGGAAATATATCCTTCACAGCTTCCAAAATTCCCTATGTACATATACAAAAAAAAAAGTTAATACGAAACATATAATTGAGGCATTTTATATATTAGATTAGTTCTCAATTTTATTTTCGTACCTTGTGTTGACCAGAAATAAGAGTTAGACCAAATCCGTCTTTCATTCCAATATCTTCGCTCAAAAGATTAATAAACCACTTCCAATTTTCCTTGTTCTCAACAGATACAACAGCCTAAGCTAGCGGGAAAATCTGATTATTTGCATCTCTTCCCATGGCTGCAAGTAATTGACCATCACATACGCCTTTTAGGAAGCACCCATCTAAACCAATAACTTTTCTACACCTACTGATCCACCCATCTTTGACACCTTTGAAACAAATATAATAACTACTAAAATAATTATTTCCATCCGGCAGTGTATTCACAACCATATTGACAGTACTCCCCGGGTTAGTTCTCAATATCTCAGCTTTGTAGTCAGAAAGTTTTGCATAGTGCTCTTTCAACCCGCCTTCATAATCCTGTAATGCCTTTTTTTTTGCTCTGCCACATTGACCCGGACTCACTTTGCATTTGAATTTTCTCATTAAATCCGCTTGCATTGATCGTAGACTCATCTGAGGATTTTGTATTATTTGTTTAAAGTAACGTTTTGCAATCCAAGCATATGTGACAAGTGAACCCAACGAAAACTTTCTTGAACAAACATGTTTCTCGTTTAACGATTTTATTTGGAATGAATTCTCACCTGTAATTGTAGATGCCCAAAGCCTAAACGGACACTTTCTCACCTTACTATTTATTTCTTGTTTCCCACATCTTACCAATAATCTTCTATGGTCATTTACTGGAAACTCCAATTGATAACCATTTGCAACACCATAGTTGATCATACACTCTTTTAGTTGTGCAGGGCTCTCAAATTTCATTCCTAACACATGTTTCATCAGTTTCCAATCAATGTTTGGATCATAGTTTGGATATTCAACACCACATTCTACAAATTCCTCAACACCATCATCGTTATCATCGTATGGATATTCAACACTCCAATCTTCAACAGAATTAACATCATCTTCAATATCATCACAATCAATATTGTGATAACAGAGAAAAGACAAAAAAGGGTCGTTGATTGTTCTATCTAAAGTACTAACATGATTATCTTCATGATCTGGTGATATTGAGTTTGATACCTCATCTTCTTCCTTGTGTGATTGGTAGCTATCATCGGAACTTTGAGAGGCAATGTCATTAGTAGCCATATTAACATCTACAACAAGGTCAGTCAAGTTATCCTCTCCAATAAAATCTAACAAATTCTCATTGTAATGGTCAATATATAAAGCAATACGTCCACCATTTGCTACTCCATGATCCAAGAATCTATAAATATCCAAATCACATTTTATAACTCTTAAACCAGTGTTTAAAGTCTTCCCGTTAACACAATAGTATAGCCCTGTGCATTTTGATGTGGTTACCTTCTCGATGAATACAACCAAATCATTGAACTCCATATTTCCAAAATCAACATGATGTATAGTTTTCACTACACCTAATGAATAGCTTAATGGATTTCTAAGAAAAACCCCACCATAAAACACGTCTACAATAAGATTGAAACTTGAACACGATGTCATTCTGCCAAAAAGAAAGAGTTATAATGATTCAATATCATCTAAAAGAAGTTGAATTGCAATAACATAATCAATATTCAAGGTTGTGCAAAAAAAAAACAACTCTCGTTTTCATATGAACCTATTAAAGTCCAAGTTCAAAATCACAAAAAAAAAAACTTAGTTTTACTTAATTCACCAGCCTTAAAAAAATCATGAATCTGAAGTTTAAGAAAATTAAAAACAAATACTAATAGATGTAATAGCATGGGTGATTTGATAAGTTTATGAACAAATGATTAGTATCTAAGTGATGCGTAGAAAGCAAGGAATCTCAGAGTCAACACACACCATTGCATATATTATTAATTTATTATAGCAGTGACTTATAAACCTTGTGGTAAAACAATGGAGTAATCAACAATTATGCACTGTATCGAATCTAGATAAAGGTTGACAAGGTTGAAAACACATACTTATCAACAAGGATGTACGTAATGGAGCAATACGGTGGATGAGCGACAATGGAGAAATAGCGTACATAAGCAATGGCAGATCCAACAGCAGCAGTCACGCGAAATCAAAAAACAAAGGGATAAGGCGCAGGGCATCGACTTTGATCAACGAGGTCCACGATTTTGTTTTCAAAATTAAGTATTATTAATATTTAGTTGTTATTTAATTGGTATTTAATTGTTATTTAAATAAAAAACTAACATGGTGACTTGGTAACTTGCTATAGCAAGTTAAATATATAGAATTACATAGGATTGGAACAAAAAAAAAGTTGAGTGGTTTTTGGTATATAAAAAAAGTTTGAGTGACTTTAGGAGAACAAATGTGAAAGTAGGTTACTATTCTATAGAGTTATCCCCTTTTATATGTAAAAACTTTCCCCCAACTTTTAGAATGATTGAGAGGGGGAGTTTTTTTATCTTTTCCTTTCCATCCTTTCCTTTTCTTCCATTCCCCTTCATTTAAAAACTCGAGAACAGGGTGTAAGCGTACGAGAAATAGCCGTGGTGAGAGAGAGAAACAGCCGGCGGTAAGGTGGTAGTTGCCGGCGAGAAACAACCGTGGTGGGTGATAGTAAAATGAAGGGTGGTGGTTGCAAGTCAGAATGAGAGTGAGACTAGAAATATAGAGAGGAAGAGAGAGAGAGAGAGTGTTCATCAATTATAATTAATAAATAAATATTATTGTTAATTAAATTTAATAATAAATAATAAAAGTAAGGGTAAAATTGTTATTTTATTTTGATTTAACAGAGTTGACTAATGGTCAACTTTAGAAAGGACTAAATTCACAACGAAATGATTTATAAAGAACTGTCTCTATCACTTTTAAAGTTAAAGGACGAAAACGACAGAAATAGCTAAGTTAAAAAACCATTTAACTAATTAACTCTTAATATAAGGATGAAATAGGAGAAAAAATTCTATATACATTACAACTTTATTAGTACATTGGAGATTGTGCAGAAAAAGTCAAGAGAGGTGTCCAACTGTCCATTACAAAATTACAATACTCAAGTTTTACTTCACTACTCAATTTATAAGTAAATACATACCACATACATGATACATGTGACTAGTGATATTATATTCGCATAATTCTTATTGCTTTTTTTATCATCACTAATTCACCATGTGTCTATATAAATTATAAAATTTTAAAGGACTAAAAATCTCAATTAATGTATAATAATTAAATCATTTTTACAGAAAAGTTAGATACTTATAGCTATATAGAATACTTATGTTATAATGATTTTAGCTCCCCAAATAACAATATTATTGAAGTTCAATCACTAGTTATAGGTGAAAATTACTAGAATCGTATGTATTTTTAAAAGAGATGTTTTTTTATTTATAAAATTGATTTATCCACATAAGATACAATATTCATAAAACTATCTACAAGAATATATTTTGCTCTACTTATCAACTTCATAAATAAAATAATTATCTCCCATATATTGGAAGATGCTAAGGGTGTGTAGTTTTGGACGTTTGAACGTGAATGAGACGAACTGATTCAATTAGTGTAACATCGTTACAAGAACATGCATGTTGGGACTCATATTAATAAATTTGAGGAGAAAAGTTATATAGCAAGTTAGCAACTCCAAATTACAAATAAATTTATTAAAAATTAACGAGGTTAAATCTTGACCCTTCGTTCTTTTTTATTATAATCATAATGATTCATACTTCATGTAAGTGTATTTCCTAATGTTTTTACACCCTATGCAAAAGATAAAAATTTTGACCAATATAATCACCAAGTCTAACATAAATAATGATGGCAAACTTTTTAACCTAAGACAGGATAGACTAATGTACAACCAACAACACCCTATTCATCTATCCATCTATTATGCCCGACCACCACTACTCCTTTTCAATTTGCCGCTACTCTTGTCATCTAAGTACCGACTCGTCTATACTATTCAAAGTTTGTTATAATTTGTTGCCAATGGATACTCATTTGTTAGTTTTTAGTCATAGATGTATATATACCTTTTAGTTGTATAAATTTGTGCTATTTTTGGTTTAGGGTTCAGACTTTCCAGAAGTTTAGCTAGTATATGGCTGATTGTGACACTCATTTTTTAGTATTTATTTTTTAAAGCTTAAAGTTGCATCATTATTGTTTTCAATGTTAGTTTTTTTATGTGTAATTTGTTTGATATTTAAGTGTGTTGTTGTAATAGTTTTAATCTGGTTTTCTGGAAAAAACAATTGAAGAGAACTACAAAAATACAAAGAAAAAAACTTTGGATTGATTGCTGTTTGTATCTAGCAATTGAAGGCCTATAGAATAGTCTCTTTCTTCCTTTTGTATGGATTATACACATGATGTTTGTGGATGATGGTAGGATGGGTGTTTGTTGTTGTTGATGTATCCACCTCCCAATGATCATATATAACAAAAGTACTACTTGGCGCATGAAAGTAATAAAGCTTAATTCAAATTTTAGAATTCCTAAGATTATTATCCATGAAGTGCAACCCTTTATACACACACACACACAAAAAAAAAGCTACTATTTAGACTTTCTTCCTGTCATATACCATACCAGTATATACTTACATCACTGTGTAAAAGTTTTCAATTCATGTCATATACTCGTATGTATCACATTGCAAAAAGTTAATTTAGATTTATAAAAGTTTCAAATGGAATCACGCATACACTAAAAAAAACTTCAAGTATCTCTCTCTCTCTCTCTTTATGTTGAAATGAATTGAATCGCACTTTTATAAAGTATAGGGTAAGATGGATGAGATATAGCATTAAATTTTATCTTAAAAATGAAAATTTGGTCATTTAACTTATACTATTTTATCGTAGTTAATAATAAATAGGTAAGTTGATTGTGTGACATTTAATTTAATTCTGTCAGCTTAAAATTTTCCCATCTAAACATCCAACAATGATATGTGTCATTTACTAAGAGTCTTTATATTTTTCCTTAACTTCACTATGCACCATTATACATACTAATATTAATTTGTTAGGATGTTATAAACAGTAAATTAAATCCGACTCTCTCTATTTGTATTAAAAACTGATTAAAGTATGCAAAATTGCTTAGTACGTATTGGTTAGGAGTTTGCTTTATAAAGCCATGGTCTTGAGTTTGACACTATTGGTAAAAGTATAAAACCTTTAAACATTAAAAACGTAAAATAAACGATATAAAATTTATCGTTAAAATAATAGTACATCATTTTGTTATTTGTTATTTTGAATACATGATTTTTTTTACTTTGATATTTGATTACTTGATAGATAATAGTTTAATATTTTGAATTCCATTCATATTCTATTCAAAGATGAATCATTTAAAATTATTTGTTTGTTTAATAACATTATTTGTTGGTACTTGGTAAAATAGTAGTACATCACATTTTTATTATATTCATTTATATAAGTCAAATAAAAAGTAAAACCAAACCGAAACAAATACCAGATTTAATGTTTGAATACAATCGAAACGAATATTGAGTATGAAGTTAGAATATAAATGAAAATCATTTTCAAAATTCTTGTTGAAAGGATTGAAAAATTAATAAAGAAAGTAGTAGTCAAAACAAAAAACCGTATTCGAAAATCGTAAAGTATTTGTCGATCACATTTGGCCAAAATGGCTCGACATGAAAAAATTAACACTAATTGAATCTGATATGAATATAAATGGGTCGAAATTTCGTCAACACGAAAATGACACGACCTCGACCCGAATTGATAGCCTTAGTTGCATACACGTGGATGACTTCTGACTATGCCTCTTGTGCCCCTTAGGTGCTACTTTTGTGTCGTGACCTTGGTGTGCTAGTTTGCGTGTGTAGATTTTATTTTTTGTGTTATATGTAAGGCTGACAATATTTGACCCCATACAAAACACGACTCGAACCCAACATGAAAAAAGTGACACGAACCTGATAAGAGTAAAAAACAGACCGATACCAAGTTGATACAAAAATAAACGGGTCGATTTGGGTTGACCCGACAACCCGAAGTGACCCGTATAATGGTAAAACTATAAAACTATTTAAAAAAAACTATAATACTTAAAATTTAAATTTTAAAAAGGAGATTATGAATTCAAATGAGAGTGTGACATATTAGACAACAAAATCCAACAAACAAAAATATAAAATCTTTAAAAGTTAAAGACTTAAACAAACAATAAAATGTTTAAAGCTATAATATTAGATCATTTGATAATTGTTATTTTAACTGTATAATTTTGGTATGAAGTATTTTAATATTTTGAATTGGCTTCGTATCAGTATTGAATGGTGTATCATTTTAAATATTCTGGTTATTTAATAACATTATATATTGGTACTTGATATAGAAGCATAGTACATTATATTATTTATTATATTTATTTATATAAGTTGAATCAACAAATAAAGTTAAAAATTCGAATTCAACTAAAACAAACATAGTATCTAAAGTTAGATATAATCAACACAAATATTGAATATTCAAGTTAAAATCTCAATGAAAATCATATTTAAAATTCATATTGAAGAAAAGAAGGAATTAAAAGTCAAAAATAAAAATCGTATACGAAAATAGAAAAAAAATTCCCGAATGCATTTTGACGCAATGGGTCAACATTATATCATTTGATAAATTTGATATTTGTCATATCATTATATCATTTTTAATTAAAAATTTTGAAATTACATTCAATTTTTAATAATGAATTTTACTTAAAAATATATCATGGGCACAAATAATTACCCACTACTTTTGTTAACAATTTTAATAATTATACTAGCTTTGTTGCCAAATAAAGTTGAATACATTATACATTTTATGTTTTAATCAGTTTTATAATAAACTTTTTAAGGATTAATTGTGTAAATAGTTAGATTATAAAGACAATTATAAAAATAAGATTTTTGATTCTACATTTCTTATAATTATATTGTACTATCGTTTATGTATGACTTGATATATATATATATATATATATATATATATATATATATTATAGGGATAAGATCAAATAAAAGGAAAATTAAAATAAAAAGCGTAAGAGGGATTCTATGATTGACACATGGCATAACCGACAAAGGGGCATAATTAGTATATCAAAATTAAATCTTAATTAAATTATTTCAATTAAATACGCACCTTCCCAAAGAATCCTTATTCAGTTTTCCTTTTCTCTCACCTAACATCATCGTGGGATCCATTTAGTCTCAAATTTTCTCCGATGAAATCACCACCAGCAATCCATCGCCGGCGACCTTACCTATCCGGCCAAAACTATAGTTCTAGTACAAAAAAAAGTTATTTCCTGTTACCGACGATCTGATGCGCCTAATGAATTTCTATATGAATTTCTAATTTTATTAACATAAATAAAATCAAACAGTATGGTTTCCTCTTAAAAAAAGAGTAAAAGAGCTGTAGGTTTATCTACAATGAATGTGACAAGGATTTGAGGAGATGTGTGTCATTAATATTTGAAAGTAAACATGCTTTTAAGTTAGTGAGAGTAGTTGAGAGAGTTATCTTTTACTAGTATGTTGTGTAGCTTAATTTGCATCAAACTTTAGTTACTTAAAGCATGTGTTACATCCGATACTGTAGAAATGATTTTTTTTATTAACGAAGAATTTGCTTTAGTGACATTATCTAAAAAAGGTGTTAAAATAACTTGCATTGTAATGATTAATGTGATATGTCTGATATGTAAGAAAGAATGAGATCCAAATAGTAACACCTATCTAAATATAGGGGTTAGAAATACCTACGGAGCATGTACTCTTGTTTAATTTGTGAAATGAAGGTGAAGTCGGTTGATCATTTATTCTACTTATACAACATGGTCAAAGAGGTTTGTAAGTGGATGGAAAATTGGTGTAATACCGACCTAGGCAGCATACTTCTCTCGAAGATTTGCTTACCTGTTATTTGGATAGTGGTAAATGAAAGAAGCGGAGGTAGTTTTTGGAAGCTATGATGGGAGTTTGCTTTGGAGTATATGGAGTATTCAATAATAACAGATTCATGGAGCTGGTTGTAGTTAATGAAATCCAAGCCAATCTTCATACATGGTTAAAATATAGGTCCAAAAGTAATATTTAGTTTCCCGAACTTTGTGTTGTAATCCTATTTTCTTGTTTTGAAACTTGTAATTTAGATATTCTAACATCTTGCTAGAATGTTAATAACATATTCGAGTCTGTTAGACAGGATGATTGTCATGTTGTTGAAGCTTCTAATATAGTATACTCTTTATAGTTGTTCAAAAACAATTGTCAACTGTTGTGTGAGTTGGCCATGCTGAAATGCCAACTGGAGTATGAGTTGACCATGCTAAAATTAACTTGTAAATAAATTGATGCCTAAAATGTATTACAAATTTGCAATTAGGCTGCAAAGCCTAGTTTATGACCGGATCTTATTTACTATATATGTTTCTTAGGGATAAATTATGTCAGGATTGATGTATGAGCAAACGCACAAAAATACTATAGAACAGTCCAAGAATAAAATAAAGATATTGTGGAATAACACTTTGAGTAACAAGGATATTGAATTAATCACTTGATTCAGAATACAAAATAGTTTAACAATCTAAGCCCCAATTTGTTGATTAAGGACAATTCAACAGGCGTGTTATACTTCTCTATAGCAAGGATCAATGTCAACCTTGAGGCTTAAAACTTACAGATCACAAAAAGATATTAGTAACCTACGTGCGTCAGAGTATGTATAATGTATTGGATTACAAAGAGAATTAGCTAATTTTGCTAACAGAATCATCTAATTATGGATAGATACACACAAATCTTATTCATAATTATCATCCCTAAAATAAAGGAATTCTTCCTTATCACGTTCGCTACATTAACTCTGTCTTCAACTTGAACAACATTAACTTTGTAAACACTTGCATTAACTTTGACCTTCAGTAACTCTGATATGCCTGGATTAACTTTCACCGTGCATTAATACTGCTCACCTGTATTAACTTTCAGCCTGCATTAATACTGCTCGCATGTATTAACTACCACGACCTGCACTAACCACAAACTACCAGTATTAACACTATCTTCACACAATCAATAGCATCCATACCCAACAATGAAACATATAATTGTTATGTAACAATGAGTCTTGTTTAGATTTAAGACAAAAAATATTATGTACCTTCCACCCCTTATGAGTTATGGCCCGCGGAAAAGATTTGGTTAATCAACTACCATAGGTTTCGGCAACAAACTCTAAAAATTTTCATATCAAAGATAACGAAATCAAATTTCTCCATCAATCCTTAACTATAATGTTGAACCAGAATATAAAGGTGTAGCTCGGGTCATTATTGTTATCATGTGATCAGTTCCCATAACCATATTCCTGGCACATTCATGCAATGACTGATATATACCAGTCACGTTTGGTCTTTAGCAAATCCAAGCAAACACATCGGTTTTAATTAAAAAGGGTAATTTGATATAAAAACTTACCTTTTGATAACTAAAGCCTTCATCTTCTGGAAAAAATTCGTTCTGTAGAAACTAGAAGGGGGGTTGAATATTTTCTATGTCCACTTTTACGAATATTTAAACAAATAAATAAGTATTGAAACAAAAGAAACACTTGTTAGTAAACACATAAATATAAATGTGTAAATGGAATGTAGATGTACAGAAATATAAAAGTGCGTAAAGTATATAAATAAATATATATAATAGTAATTATATATATATATATATATATATAATAGTATGTATATATAAGTATAATATGTATGCGTGTATATATAGTATATATATAAAATGATTTAAATGTAAAGTGCGGAAAGTATATAAATATATATAGTTATGTATGTGTGTGTGTATATATATATATATATATATATATATATATATATATATATATATATATCTTGATGAATGTACCAGATGTATATATATATATATATATATATAAGTGTATTGCTATAAGTATATATATATCTTGATGAATGTACCAGATAAATATATATATACTTTATGCAAATATATACAAGTATATAATATATGTATATGAATATTTAAATATGTATATATATATATATATTTATATATATATATATATATATATATATATATATATATATATATATATATATATATATATATATATATATATATAGGGGAAGGTTCAAATGAGAATTAGAAATTAATTGAGAATGAGAGACTAAATCTTAGCCGTTCATTTTGTAAGTGGAATTCATGGATCGAGAGCGTGGGGGAATCGAGTGTGGCAGGGTGCATGTGCGGAATTCATGGGTGGGCAATGACATTGAAGGAGGGGAATTGGACGGCTGGGATTGAGTCTCTCATTCTCAATTAATTTAATGTTTTCATTTGAACCTCCCAGTATATATAAATATATATATAATATTGACAGAAATGTAAATGATGTAAATGTAAATAAATAAAAATGCAAGAAAATAAATGCAAGAAATGTAGAGATGCAAGAATATAAAAATGTGAATGCAAATGTAAGTATGAAAAGGTTGAGGGTAGAGAAAGATGACACCGGTATTTTATCGTGGTTCAGTTGAACTCCAACCTACGTCCACGTCTTGACCTTCGTCAAGGATTCCACTAGCACCACGTGCAAATTCCTCTTAGCCCGGAAGAGATCACCGATATACAATCACCTTTACAGGTAGATGACAACCACCAAAAGATCTAATCCAAGATCTTACAAGTGTTCTTCACCAAGAACACACCTTCTTCTCCACCAAGAAGAAAATCAGAGTTCTTCACCAAGAACTTATGAACATCAAACAAACAAAGTGGGGAATTGTCAAACCCACTAAAAGATCAAGATGTTCTTCACTCAAGAATACCTCACCAAGAACACCAACAATGGTGTCAAACTACAAATCTCTCAAACAAGAAAAGATGAACTCCATGAATCAACACTCAAAGTACTTTTTTTGCTTCCCTTTTGCTTGATCTTGAAGAGTTGTATGAATATCACAATATGTGTAAACAACTTCAAGAATCAACAAACTCAAAGATTAATATATATAAAATGAAAGATCAAGTGTGTGCATATGTGTATAGGAGAGAAACTTTTCTGATTTTGCAAAAGGTAGAAATGATAATGAAGTGGGTTGTATATATAGAGGAAGAGAGGAGAAAGTGGGGACACCTCATCTGGCCGGACGGTCGATCCCACGGTCGACCGTGGCCAGAGCTGCCACTTTCTCAAGTCGTTTAAAATTATTTCCGTTATTTTTCGACCTCCTCTTTTAAGCTGGCATTTTAGATATGAGAAACACCAAAATAAATATCGTTACACTGTGTATTTGGAATGACTTTTAAATTAATTAAGCACATGCTTAATTCTAAGGATGACACCTAATTTCCTTTTGTGTCATAGAATCTTAACCAAATCAAAAGATACCTCTTTAATTAATACACAGTATAATAATACCTCTTAACGATATTTACCTTATATTCTAAAATACATATTTTCACTTTTGCCAATTTATAAAATTATGTCTACTCAAATTTGTTGGCAAGAAGTTAACAAAACTTTGTTCCACAGATAGATATTTTTTTGACGCAGTATGAAACAATTTTTATAAGTGAAAATATACGTTTATTTAAAATGACGTTTAAAAGATGTAATCAATTATGATCATATTGTCATTTTTATTTTCACCCGTCATTTTAGTTTTGGCAATAAAATATGCAGTATATATTTTTTGAGTTTTTAACAGTGTTTTGATCTTCCACAAATATATATATATATGTATATATATATATATATTACATTATTTTGTCAAACTTATTATATTCATATTAACTTGGATTTATATTAATATTTTTCTTTTAATTTATTATTTAAAATTACATCATCAAAACCAGATATATATATATATATATATATATATATATATATATATATATATATATATATATATATATATATATATATATTAATCTCTTGATTTCACTAACACTTTCAAATACTAAAATTCTCAGAAATATCAGCTAACAAACTTCTCACCATGTCTCCAATTAGAGTCTCTAAATAACAAAGATAGGAAAAAATTAAGCGCTATTCATTTAAACAAACAGTTGGCGGACAAAAATTAATATATATGCAACATGAAAAAAGAAAGTAACATTCCCTCATATTGCTTGAAAATCGTAAGGAATTCATTATCAATCACAAAACATCTTCGATTTTAATGTCATAATATGTGACTCCGATAGAGACTATCCTTAGCAAATCTGATTTATGACTCCAGACTATCATTAGCAATTATGTAAACATAGGGGAGGAAGGAAAAAATGGAAACAATGGTTCAACTACCCGTGCATCGGGAATTTGGAATGAACAGAATATAAAACTAATATTTTAACACATATATTTTAAAATAGAACGAAAAATTAAAACATTTAAGATTCCAATATGCTATTTGATCATATTCAAAATCGATTTTGGTTTAATTTTTCATATTACATACAACATAAATCTCATTACTTCTTACAATCAATAAATATTTCAACAAACATATATATTTGCTAGTTTGCTAGAGGCGAAGGATTGTAGTAGAAATGCAGGAAAAAGAAAAATAACTATTGATACGAGGTTGTTGAACTAATAACATCCAAGCTAGGCACCAACAAATTTGTTACTTTCTTGCCACTCGCCGTATTTGCAAATATTTTTTAATTCTCAAATATATTATACTCCTTACAATCATAAAATGTTTTAATGAAAGAACTCCCATAAAACTATTATAATGTCTTATTTAAGAAATAAAACACATTTGTTAGTCCACTAGAAGCGAGAGCTTGTACAAGAAATACAAAAAAAAAAAAAAAATAAACTAAATGACATGAGAGAACCATGGACCAAGATAGACACCAAAAAATTTGCTAGTTTCTTGCATGTCCACCATATTTGCTAACATTTTTTAGTTCTCAAATATATAATAAAAAAACCAACAAAGAAAAATAAAATCCGTTCAAGAAGTATTTTTATTAAAGTTTTAAAAAAAGAATTTCAAAGTAAATATTTATTTTATGTATCAATGTATATTAATTTATGTTAAAGTTAAATAATTAGTATAATTGTAACACCGTAAATAGAAGCCATTTTTTTTAAATCACAGCGGAAGTATTGCAATAGAAAATAGTAAGGAAATAGTAACACCCACAAACTTAAAACCCATACTATATCACAACACAGTATATCGTTTTGTGTTACATAAGAGTTATGAAACATGGCTCATCATTTCAAAATATAATATCAGAGCGACGGTCAAACTTCCCCTGTATGAACAAACACCTACCGAAGCTCATCATAACCTGCAACAAAGAGTTAGGGTGGGGAATTAACACAAAACTAAGTGAATGGAAATCAACCCACAAGCAACAATTAGCAGAACCACAATGTTCACATGAACAAGTCGTCACAAATGCCTTGCAATCGGGTAACATCGGAACCCACAAAGGATCGGCGGCCCTGCCGAGCCTACGACCAAAGCTGGCCAAGCAATGATCTACCGATAGCCTTCTGCAAACTGACACAGTTAAATCCCCTCCGTTACAACGAATGCAACATATGATCTATAAGCGTTATCCTGAAGCATCTATCCCAGCCCAATACCACGCTTAGCTGACCTCTACCACAACCATCAGGCTCACAAGTTCTAACCATGATATTGCCTATCAAACACTTTCTCATAATCCATCATCAACCTTCCAATCCAACAATCGGTCAAACAATGATAGCAAACAAAACAATCCATCGCATCCTCGAACGTACACAAATTCAAGTAACCAAAACAGTTACAACTAATAACCACTAGTGAGTCAACGTCCACTCACCTCGTATCTGAACCGCGGTTTACTCAGTCACTAATTACTGAGCCTTTGAAACTCCTGAGAACACAAAATCATATGAATCAGTTCTCGGTTCATAAATATATTCTAAGATATATTTATATCACTACGTATCATTAACATCAAAATATAAACATGTATACTCATATGATCAATCCAAACATATGTTCATACTAACACACAAAATCGATCAACATATAAATATATAATTATTCAAGATCGATAATATATTTATATTAACAAACAATTTGATAATATATATATATATATATATATATATATATATATATATATATATATATATATATATATATATTCATCGCACAATACACACACAATTAATTTAAAAACACACACACACCACAACACTCGCACACACAAGAAAAAGCGGCTGATAGCCCAACATATACACACTATCGCACGTACATATATATATATATATATATATATATATATATATATATATATATATATATATATATATAGATCGTGGATCAATGAAGAAGTTTTTTTGGGGGAGAAGTCTAGGAAGCAAGGAGGAGATGACACATGTCCTCATTTCTTTCAAGGGTACTTTTGGTATTCCTACTATTTGTGTCTTTCCCCTAAAACTTTAACATACCATAACTTTTATATACTAAAGTTTTTTTTTTTAAAATTGCACCACTTTAAAGATAAAATTATGCTATTTCATTTGATACCAGTATTGCATATTTTAATTTTTTTGAACTATGTTGCACAATATTAAACTGTGTTGCACCAATTTCGCACTGTAAGTCATATCACTATGTTGCACATATTTTGCGCTCTATTACACAACTTTATACTATTTTACACAACATTAATATGTTGCACAGCATTCGCACTGTGTTGCACATCAAATACACAGTTTTTCTATTTTTTTCACTATTTTGACCCTAGTTTTGACCAAGATCGAGTTTGATTCGTCAAAAACTTAAAACATAAAAGTTGTAGAGCTTAGTGCACACTTTCTACAGTTTTTCGAATCATTTAAAACGGATGTAGTATGAGCAAGATACGAATTTTTTGGTTTTTTTCTATTTTTTCAACAATTTGACCGTAATTTTGACCAAGATCGAGTTTGATTCGTCAAAAACTTAAAAAATAAAAGTTATAGATCTTGATGTATACTTTCTACAGTTTTTTGAATCACCAAAAAAAAACATGCAACACAGTTTAAAAAACGTGCAACACAGTAAAAAGACGTGCAACACAGTTCCGAAGCTGTGCAACAATTTAACGTTGTGTAATATAGTGTAAAAGTTGTGTAACACAGCGCCAAATGCGTGCACCAAAGTAATATGCCTTACAGTACGAAATTGGTGCAACACAGTGTAAATTTTGTGCAACATAGTTCAAAAAAAAGAAAAAATAAAAAAATATATGCAAGACTGATATCATATGAAAGAGCATAATTTTATCTTTTTAATGGTGCAAATTTTTTTTTAAAAAAGTTTACTATATAAAAGTTATGATTGTTTAAAGTTTGAAGGGGTATTGTGTTTTTTTACTCAGCCCACTCTCCTTTCAGGAGAGTGGCTGCCACTCACGCGCGTAATGACTTAAATACCCCTCCAGCCACTTTTTTTAGTGCCCCTCCCACTTAAAGTTCATTTTATTTACTAAAATGCCACTAATCATCCTAACCTTAGATTAAATTTGATCAAAGGCCTAGATTGCTTCCTAGGCTTCTCATTTTTAATTCCTTCTTCCTATATCCCTACCCTATATATATATATATATATATATATATATATATATATATATATATATATATATATATATATATATATATATATATATATATATATATATATATATATATATATATATATATATATATATATATACTAACACTTAATCGCACACACCCACACACCCTCTATCGCACACCCACACACTCTATTGCACACACCCAAACACTTTATTGTACACACTCAAACACTTGTACAAAATTTTTAACCCAAACTCTAGCATTGACTATAGATTTCAGCCCATTTTTTCTATCAAATACTCATTTATATTCATCCCAAGCAAACAAGCATGTCAAGAAAGTCAAGTGTTCTTCCCCATTAAATTTTCATCATCACTTAATATATATATATATATAACTTATTAATATTAAAGTTCTTATTTTATTATCTTCATCATCTTCTTTCATAAACTAAACTTGAATAAACACATACACAAGCACCTTCATTGTTAACCTCTTGATTTCAATAACACACTTTAATCACTATTTTTATTTCATAAATTCATGAAACTCATATAAAACAAGCTTTCTTAACATCAAGAACATATAGCTTCTCTTAAAAATTAACAATTCAAGAAATCAACTTTCAAGTTTGATCAAGAACATAAACATGATGATTCCTATAAAATTTTAGCATGGTAATCTTTGTAATACATGTTATTTAGTAACCAAGATTATGTCTCTACCTTGAATCAAAACCAAAGATGAATCAAGTAGCAATTCTTGTAGTTTTTCTCTCTCAAAACACCTTAGCTTTCACATACATAAAACACAAAACTTAACCTTGAAGTCATATAAGTACTACCATTCTCGGTCACCACCTCACACACACCTATTTTCAGTATTTAAAACGCTCCGTTCAAATATACAGTTTGTCACATAACCAACTAGTAACAATTAATTAATTTCTAATAAAAATATATTCGGAATCTTTATTTAAAAACGAATCTAACGATACAATATAAGCATGCTTTTAAAACAAACACTTAGCAATTAAAAAGAAAACTCACTAAACGATTGGCCCCGGATTTAGGATGTTACAAATCTCTCCTCCTTAAGAGGATTCCGTCCTCGGAATCCCGTTGTGATCAAACAACTGAGGATACGAATTTTCATACCAGCTTCTGTTTCCCAAATTAAATTCGACTCAAATTGTGTTTCCACTTGACTAACACCACTGAAATCTGTCTCTTGCGAATCTTAGTAACTTTAAGATACAACAGTTCAACAGGTTCTCCTACTAATCCTTTCTTCGAATCAACTTTCAATTCAGGCATAGGAAGTATTTGACTCTTATCTTCAACTTTACACTTTTCGCAAATAACACGCGTTGAATATATCACAAATTCCTGCTAACTCAAGAGGAAAATCAAAAGTAACTATCTGATAATTAGTCATTCATCATATCCAATCACAATGACATCGTCTGATTGTTAACCACTTATCGTATCTAATCATAAACAACACCGCCAGCGTGAAGACCTGTGTACATTTTCTATCAATCTCTGACAACTTTCAGTTTGTCTCTCGTAATTACAGCTTTCTCAGCCGTTAATTAAACAATTTCAAAATTCGCGTACTGTTTCTCACCTGTCTTTAACCAACATGTAGGAGTACAATAAAAAACAACCGTATAACATTTATATGGTGACATCCTCATACTCAAGTGATCAATAATATTATTCGCAAGTTCTACTAAGGATGAATGCTAACCTCGAGACCCACCGTATTCAATCATGCAAACTCTCAACATTTTCCCAAATATTTGAATAGTTTGTTCAATCTGACCATCTGTTTGAAAATGATAAGCTGCACTCGAATATATTAAAATTTTCCAAGTATAGTCACTCAAATATGTTAAAGTTCTCTAAGTATAGGCACTCAAATATGTCAAAATTCTCCAAGCACAGACACTCACATATTAGATTTGTAAATCTTTAATCCTTGACAATTATTGATTGAATCCTCTCTTTTCTCTTGGTCATAATCTCTGACTTCAAATCTTCAGCCTTCAAGTTTTTTTTTTCAATTAAGCAAATCTCAATTCATCCACAAGTCAAGGACAGTTTCAATTCGCATAATCCAAACATTATAATTAACTACCTTACAATTCAAAGCATCGGCTATCACATTAAATTTCCAGGTTGATAAGGAATTTCACAATAATAATCTTTGATAAATTCTATCCTCTGTCTCTGCCACATATCTAACTCTTTCTGTGTAAACACACACTATAAGTTCTCATAATCAGTACAAATCGCACACTTAGTATCATGTAATTGATGTCTTCATAGTTTTAACGCAAAAACGACAATCGCAAGTTCCAAATCGTAAATTGGATAATTCTTTTCATAAGGTTCATCCGTCTCAAAGCATAGGCAATTATTCAATTCTGCTGTATCAACACACAGCTCAAATCTGCAAATGTAACATAGCATTACACTACAAAATTATAAGATCCATCAAGTAGTGTTAAGATAGGAGTCTGATACAACAACAACTCCAGAGTCTGAAACGCTTCCTTTCGGTCAGTATCGAAATTACACATCGTCACGAGTTAGCTTTGTCAATAGACTCACAATCTTATAATAATCTTTAATAATTCCCCACTATTAACCTGCTTACCCTAGAAAACTCTTAGTCTCGGAAGACGACTTCGGTTCATTCTAATTCATCACAGTCTCAACTTTCGCAGGATCAACTTTAACTCCGTCAATATACACCACATGTATCAGAATGTACTTCTCGTAACTAAAATTTGCATTTAAATAATTTGCATAAAGTTGATCTCGTTTCAAAATTTCTAGAACTCATCTCAAGTGAACTCCGTGTTCAGACTCAGTTTTCGAATAGTTCAAGATACTTCCTTGCTGAACATGATTACAAACTCATCCAGTAACGGTCGACAAACCCGATTCATCAAATCCATCAATATTGCAGGAGCATTAATCACACCGAATAGCATATTAAAAATTCGTAAAGACTACATCTGGTACAGAAATCAATCATATCTTCTTCGAAAACATCTCTGTGTATTCTAGATCCCTCAAGCATTAGAAACAAACTGCTCCTCTTTTCCAATCAAAATACAAATACATACTTATCCAAAATGAGAAGACAAATCTTCAAAAGTCAAGATGAAACCAACGATGTTTTTAACACTTATCCACACATATTACATCATGCAACATGTAATTCAATTATTCAGAAAACAATTTCTCATGGTATTTAGTACTCATTCTAAACTGGCTCAACTATCACATAATCAACATGATATTAATCTCAGATATAAATATCAACAAAATCAACTAGTAAACGGTTATAATCAGTTATCTCTACTTCTAGTGAAATAGTCACATCAGAAGTGGTCATTCTCAAATCATCACATACAGCCACATAAACACTAGAGCAATCAGCTCCATAATCAAATAATCATGCGTATAAGTATAAAGCTTAATAGAACATACCCGTCATATCATCTTCATTAGTAGCAGTATTATCCGCGGATCTCTGAAATACTCTACCTTCAGGTGAAAGAGGATTATTTCTCTTCTGTCCAACTGCTGACGAAGATTCCCTAACCTCTCCCGCTCCTGACCCAAACCAAATCTTCTTGTCAGCCATACAGTCATTCCGTCGATGACCTTCTTTCTAACAATTCTAGCAAACACTGCGACGGAATGTACAATTCTTGAGTTCATGAACAAACATTCCACATCGAACACAACGTACCGTTTGGGGTGTGCAAAGCTCAGTATGAAAGGACTTGCACTTGCGACACCATTGTGATTCTTGATTTCCATAGTCCTGGCTGCTTTGCCCTCTCTGCTCATGTTGAACACTATAATGTTCTAAACTCGACTCCCGTTGAGAAATCTTATCTCGATTTCTCTTATCTTTAGCCTTGACCTCATCTTCTAGCATTTGAATCGCATATTGTATTCTCAATTTATTCTCAGGGTTACATGTCTCCAAAACTTTTAACATTTCTCGCAAATAACTCAGAGTTACATTAAGATCTGGGATACCATGATATTCAGACGATTGATAATCCAAAACTGGCCTATTATCGCAAAGTTGTTTAAATCTCATGTACGGATAAGGATAAACTCCCTGAGGTATAAAAGGATAGTACAATGGCTGTTGTGTCACTTGTGACGGAATTGTAGTTGAAGGAGTAGCAGTCGAATATATTTGAGTTTGTTCATTCTGTATAAATTTCTGCTTTTCCAGACTACGAACAGTATCTCGAAGTTCCTGAATCTCATTTTCCAGTTTATGGATATATTCACACTGATCCGGTTTAGTTTCAATATCGTAAGCCATGACAGAAGCAGGTGTTTCCATATTACTTGTTGTTGAAGTTCCAGTTCTTGCTAGGGTCACAGGAGTCTCAGTCGGGATCTCTTTGTCTGCCATATCTGTAATACTCACAACATCTCAACACTTATTAGATAAACCGTTAGTACACACATGCTAAGCACAGCACACACAACAAATCCAAACACTCTAATTCCCCCACAGGAAATGTTTGGCCAATCTCGAGCCAAGATTTGGGAATTGAACACTCTAACCGTGCTCGCATGCCAAACCAGGGCTCTAATATCAAACTTGTAACACCGTAAATACAAGCCATTTTTTTTAAATCACAGCGGAAGTATTGCAATAGAAAATAGTAAGGAAATAGTAACACCCACAAACTTAAAACACATACTGTATCACAACACAGCATATCGTTTTGTGTTACATAAGAGTTATGAAACATGGCTCATCATTTCAAAATATAATATCAGAGCGACGGTCAAACTTCCCCTGTACGAACAAACACCTACCGAAGCTCATCATAACCTGCAACAAAGAGTTAGGGTGGTGAATTAGCACAAAACTAAGTGAATGGAAATCAAGCCACAAGCAACAATTAGCAGAACCACAATGTTCACATGAACAAGTCGTCACAAATGCCTTGCAATCGGGTAACATCGGAACCCATAAAGGATCGGCGGCCCTGCCGAGCCTACGACCAAAGCTGGCCAAGCAATGATCTACCGATAGCCTTCTGCAAACTGGCACAGTTAAATCCCCTCCGTTACAACGAATGCAACAGATGATCTATAACCGTCATCCATAAGAATCTAGCCCAGCCCAATACCACGCTTAGCTGACCTCTACCACAACCATCAGGCTCACAAGTTCTAACCTTGATATTGCCTATCAAACACTTTTTCACAATCCATCATCAACCTTCCAATCCAACAATCGGTCAAACAATGATAGCAAACAAAACAATCTATAGCATGCTCGAACGTACACAAATTCAAGTAACCAAAACAGTTACAACTAATAACCACTAGTGAGTCAACGTCTACTCACCTCGTATCTGAACCGCGGTTTACTCAGTCACTAATTACTGAGCCTTTGAAACTCCTGAGAACACAAAATCATATGAATCAGTTCTCGGTTCATAAATATATTCTAAGATATATTTATATCACTACGTATCATTAAATTCAAAATATAAACACGTATACTCATATGATCGATCCAAACATATGTTCATACTAACACACAAAATCAATCAACATATAAATATATAATTATTCAAGATCGATAATATATTTATATTAACAAACAATTTGATTATATATATATATATATATATATATATATATATATATATATATATATATATATATTATCACTCCGCTAATATATATATACCAACTAACATAATTTGATTATATATATATATATATATATATATATATATATATATATATATATATATATATATAATACAACACATACACACACCACAAACACACAACAAATCCTTGAATTAATTCACACACACACACACACACACACACACACACATATATATATATATATATATATATATATATATATATATATATATATATATATATATATATATATATATATATTCAATGCACAATACACACACACAATTAATTTAAAACACACAAACACCACAACACTCGCACACACAAGAAAAAGCGGCTGATAGCCCAACATATACACACTATCGCAAGTACATATATATACTAACACTTAATCGCACACACCCACACACCCTCTATCGCACACTCTATTGCACACACCCAAACACTCTTTTGTACACACTCAAACACTTGTATAAAATTTTTAACCCAAACTTTAGCATGGACTATAGATTTCAGCCCATTTTTTCTATTAAATACTCATTTATATTCATCCCAAGCATGTCAAGAAAGTCAAGTGTTCTTCCCCATTAAATTTTCATCATCACTTAATATATATATATATATATATATATATATATATATATATATATATATATAACTTATTAATATTAAAGTTCTTATTTTATTATCTTCATCATCTTCTTTCATAAACTAAACTTGAATAAACACATACACAAGCACCTCCATTGTTAACCTCTTGATTTCAATAATACACTTTAATCACTATTTTTATTTCATAAATTCATGAAACTCATATAAAACAAGCTTTCTTAACATCAAGAACATATAGCTTCTCTTAAAAATTAACAATTCAAGAAATCAACTTTCAAGTTTGATCAAGAACATAAACATGATGATTCCTACAAAATTTTAGCATGGTAATCTTTGTAATACATGTTATTTAGTAACCAAGATTATGTCTCTACCTTGAATCAAAACCAAAGATGAATCAAGTAGCAATTCTTGTAGTTTTTCTCTCTCAAAACACCTTAGCTTTCACATACATAAAACACAAAACTTAACCTTGAAGTCATATAAGTACTCCCATTCTCGGTCACCACCTCACACGCACCTATTTTCAGTATTTAAAACGCTCCATTCAAATATACAGTTTGTCACATAACCAACTAGTAACAATTAATTAATTTCTAATAAAAATATATTCGGAATCTTTATTTAAAAATGAATCTAACGATACCATATAAGAATGCTTTTAAAACAAACACTTAGCAATTAAAAAGAAAACTCACTAAACGACTGTGTCCGGATTTAGAATGTTACAATAATGGTGGGGAGAGGAATAACACATTTACCTAATGTGAACCAATGAGTTTCAAAAAACCCGAAACCTTGAAGTTAAAAGTATTGTGGCATTGTTATCTCATCTAAGAAACTTGGCTGCACATATAACTCCATCTTTCTTCTTATATATTTGTTTTGTAGAAAAAGAAAAAAATATCACTATTCACCATTCTTGATATATATATATATCATAGCTCATTCGTTTTAAAATTTTAAGCAAGAAATTTATATCATTAGATTCAGTTTTCATCTTTTTTCAAACAAAAATAGGCTTGATATATTTCTAAAACTTTTTTTTGAAAATGCAAAATTTTAAAATTTTGCATTTTTATCTGAGTTTCATTTAAAAAATGCAAGATGCAAAAAATCAAAAATGCAAAATATCGAAGATGTAGGTCATGCAAATGCTTTAAAAATGCAAATTATGAAAATGAAAAATGCAAACCCATAATTCTCATCTGCATTTCCACAATCTGATTCAATGAAAATGCAACCCAAAATGCAAATTGTATATTTAAACCCAAAATGCAAATTTCATACACAACACTACAATGCAGCCCAAAATGCAAATTACATTTTCAAAATTTGCATTTTTTTAAAAAATTAGAAAAATATGGAAAAGTGGTCTTGATTGAAAGAGGATTAAAAAACTAGAAGATTGGTATAACTTTTTTTTTAATTCACAAAACTTAAATAATTATAACAATTTAAAGTTTTGACAGGTAAATTTTTTTAAAGTTGAAATGGGGGAGGAAGTTGACGTGGTTTTTTTTTTTTTTTTTTTTGGGGGGTGGGTGGGGGGGGGAAGGAAATGTTTGTCCCTCACACATTTAATTATTCTATATAACTTTTGTATAATTATAAAATTACCACATTTAAATCTAATTTATTGGTTTTGATGATCCAATGGTCCAGGTTTTTTGTTTAAGACATGATTCTTTATTGATAATATATATGTATATATAATTTGGAAAGTTGTTAGATTTTATAAAGTTTTATTGAACTAAATTCGAATGAACTTTAATGTGTAAGAAGTGTATTGTTTTGAATTAGTTGATAATAATGTTGTATACAGTTGAAATTTGTTGCAATACATAATTTGCTTGGTTTCTAGAACCAAGGTTAATTAAGTTCATTATTTGAACATTAGGCTATTATATATATTAACATTAACCCGGACAAATGAACAGTGTTTTTCTTTTATCTTTTTCTGCTGCATGTTAACAATATATTTATATCTGTTGCACAACTAACATAGAGATTGAAGTTAGGCTAATGGAAAGGCATGTTAATGTTGGGGCTGGAGAGTTTCTTAAAACTCCTTTTTGCTACTTTACATGCTAATTAATTGTAGGAAAAAACTTCAAGATTTTTTTACTGCTTTTATATATTACTCTAATTTTTCTTATTAATATCTCAACTTTAATACAATTTCTTTTTTTTTTGGTTTAGGTTTTTAATAATACTAGTTTATTGACCCGTGCATGCACGAGTATTTCGTAAGTGTATTTGAGATATTAAAATTTTCAAATAAAAATAATACAGTAAATGAAATATCACATTTGTGATGAGAATATACTAATTTTAAAAAAGTGTCATATTACTATAAAATATATACCAAAACGTAGATAAAAATGAGACGGTTATAAATATATAATTATTTTTTCTCTAAACAAAATGTATCACAAGTTACTAAACATAATTTATAAATAACTTATAATTAATTACATTAGTATACAATTTTTATAAAATTCCCTCACATTTTCTTAAAACCCCCTCATATGTTTTACAAAACCCCCTCACAATTTTTATCCAACCCCCTCTCCCAATAGATTAAAATTGAATTCAAATTCTTATATCCACGATTTTTAATCCACTATTTTTAATTTTTTTCAAAATTGTTTTGAGAATAGAATAATTTTAAAATTGAAGGTTGTGATTGGTTAATTAAGACTCAATTTATGGTTATTTTAAAAAAATTGCATGCCTTATATAGATATATATATATATAAATATATATATATATATATATATATATATATATATATATATATATATATATATAGATTATTCGTCTTTTTTTTGTCATTTTTTTTCTGATTTAGTAAATAAACCTATGAATGTTTTTTTATTTTAAATTTAATGTTTAGGGTATTGAGTGAAAAAAATAAAATTCTTCTGCATTTTTCATTTTTTTGTGTTTTATTTTTAAATCTCGAAAGTTTAAGTTCTTTCCAGGTTAATTTTAAAATTTGTGTATGAATGTTAAATTTTTATATTTGAATCATTTTTGCCTTTCGCTTCCAATACAACACTATATGTAATTTTTATATACTTTGAAGTTTTTTTATTTACAAATTTATTTAGCAAAATGTTAAGACATTTAAAAGCTACAAATTAATTAGGTGAGGTTCTAAGCGTTTTTTGTGTCTTAAACTCGATGGAGATGCCAATATACGTATTATGTTTATAATACATGTAGATATGTGTGTAACCGTTTTAGTTCGTATCTACATTTCAATATAAGATTTACTTATCTAAAAGTTCTTTTTTGAAATCATAATGCTAAAAAATACATTTCGTTTGATTGTATCAAAATTTAATATCAAAATGTAAATTACAAATTAGTTGGTATTGGAAATTAATTAGAATAGTTTTAAAGGAGGGTTCTCTTTTTTATTTATGAAAATCTTTCTGTGAATCTGAGAATTAAAAATGTTAAATGTTATATTAGACATAATACGAAATGTATGAATCCTGAAACGATTTGAATTTGAACAAGAATACACAATAGTTATCTAAAATAAAATTCCACCACAATTTCACTTACAAAATTTTAATCTTTTATCAGGGGCGATTCTATATATTAGGTAGTGGGGTGTGTGGACCCCACTAAGAAGATAATTTTTTATTAATAATTATATATATAAATTTCAATAAGACCCCTCCAAAATTATAAAATGGACCCCAAAAATTTGTGGGCAAGTAAAAAAAAGAGAGAGAAAGAAAGAAAAATGAGTGACTGTGTGTTTCAATTTTTAAGGGGTCAAACACTTCTATTAATACGTATAGATCTAGATGATGTCATTGAGTCCATTGACTAGGTAATGATATTGATTTTCATTTTTTCATTTTAATTCAAAATCCAGCTCTATTTGGTTTTATGTTTGAATTGTTGTATAAAGTACAATTATATAATGAGAAATAAAATATCCTACTACTTTTTGTTCCTAATTTATTTCCCTACCTACTCAATGTTTGACAAGTATAATTCATTAATTCTATTTCCTTATATCATCCTTTGATTTTGACACTTGTCTTGATTAAGTAAGCACTAGGATAAGTAGAAATAAAAAGTATGAGGTTATATCATGTCTCTTATATAATTAAGTTAGCTAGACTATTAGTTAAGTTTTTTCTTAAATTTAGGTTTTGTAATATTTTTTATTATTCTATTAGATTATATTTAATCAACTTTCCTATTCATTTTTCTATAAAGACAACGACTAAAACCTCTTACAAGTGTAAGAACTTTATATTATTTGCTTTGAATATATGTTTATTTTTTGTAGTTATTCATAATGCTTTTGATTCATATCATATTATCACCGCTCCGACCCGTAATATGTTTAACCCGTTATCTAATCTTTTCGACCTACTAATCTTATAACTTACATTAGATTGGACCCCATTACATTTACATTTTATATTCGCCACTGACTTTTATCATTTTATTTTGAACATTTATGTTTGAATGTTAGTTTTTATATTTTGTTCATCTTTATATCTTACTTCCCGCTGCAACGCACGGGGTATATAAACTCGTTGTTAATATACTTCTACTCGGCATAAGAACATAGTTTGATTCTCGACTACACCCATTTGACCCTTTCTCCAAAATCTTTACGTTAACAGAATCTAAAAAAGGTTCCATCATCACTTAAAGGCTCAATTTTGTGCATACAGTAATTGATGTGTAACTATCACATAGGGGTGACAATTATCGACACGACACGAACCCGACACGTGAATAAACGGGTTTGGGTTGAGCATAAACGGGTTCGGTTCGTTTTCGGGTTGACCCGCCAACCCGTATAAATAAACAGTTCGTGTTCGGGTTGGCTTGCGGGTTTGCGGGTCGACCCGTCAACCCGTATATATATCTTTGATATTTTTTATTTTCTATTTATCCTTATATATATTTTATGTTTCCTATTTGGATTTTGGGCTTTTATCTTATTTCTTAGTCATCCTAAACCTAACAAGAAACAATTCTATTATCTTCTTTTGTTCATTCGCCGTTTTAATTCTACTGTCTTCTTATATTCATTCGCGGTTTTGAAACTACTAAGTTGACGTCATCACTTGTAGTTTAATTGTTCTTAGAATCATCAAATTTTTGTATTTGGATTAAACTATTTAGGTAGGGTTGAACTTTATTTAATAATTTGCATTTAAATTTTGTATTTTTACAAACAAAGGACAAAATTAGTAAAACTAGACCCACTGACTCGCCAACCAGTTAATGGCCCGCCAACCCGTTTATGACCCGCCAACCCATTTATGACCCGCCGACCCGTGAATGACCCACGAACCTGCTAACCCGTATATTTAAACGGGTTACGCGGGTCGTGTCGTTTTTCAACTTATACGGGTCGTGTCACGCATCTTGACACGAATAATTATACGGGTCGTGTTCGGGTCACGACCCACCGACCCGCGAACCCGAACACGACACGATTGCCACCCCAGTATCACATGGGTCATACTATCAAACTTAAACATGGATGAGTGTTAAATTCATTAATGACTTATTAATAAAGGGTATTTTAGGAAACTCAAATTTTATTAATTAATGACAACTTAGGTCTGGACGCAATTCATAGTTGAGTAAATATATAAATGATCAAAATACGTCTATCAATGAGTCATTAATGGCATTACAAATAGCTCTCGAAGTTCTCATACGAAAAATAATTTTCGATTGAACTTTTTCCTATATATAAAACAAATAACTTGATAACTAACATGCCAACAACTGTTGTGACTCTTTTTAATAGACAAAAATATGCACCATCTGATGTAATTTTAACTAACCATCATGCAATAGTTATATTCAAGATATAGTAGGTCAAGCATCTTTAGATAAATGTACCTCAATTATATACTTTAGGGTTATCAAATCTTACAAAATACTCTATTCGTTTTATAATTAGGGTGAGATTATTTGAACACATTTTCTGATGTGATATATGTGAGCGTATGACTTGCATTGAAAAATGTAATTAATTGATATGACATGTCTGATATATATGTAAAAGAGAGAAGGTACAAATAATAAAATATTTAAATTTTTATCCATACACAAAAACACACACATAATATTTATAGTAACTTATGCATGTGTTTAATTATTTAGCTATATCCGACTTGAATATAGAATAAGTATACAATTTGATACATGCATTATTTATAGTTGAAATAAATTAATGTGGTTTTAAATAATAAATACTAGCTTTTTGTATATAACAGTAGGGTGAAATTAAATATCTATGCACATACTTGTGTTGATTCAATGATCCCTCAATAATTTATTTATATTTATCTAAATATAAAAGAGATAAAAATATACAAATTGGATTACAAAATATATGGAGCCTTTAAGACAAAATCTCGGAAGCAACGGTCACATTGCATACAAAACCAAATTAATCTAATTATTTGGCATGTGTAACATGCAGATGTTCCTAACGTTAATCATCGACATCGATCAAGGGTTGATGTGAATTTTAGACATTTATGGTGTTAAATCTTAAATGTATAATAAATCTCTATATCGATAACAAATCAAGAAACATTCTTAAAAATCAGAAGATGATCAAGAAAATTGACTTATAAATTTGCACCGATAGTTGTTAGCTTTTAGGAAATAAACAAACTTGATTAGTGGGTAAAAATTCCAAGAATAATTTGAAATAGGGGATTTTTGATTGGTAAAATATATTCTAAAAATAATTTAACGATCACCTAATGTCTTTCTAAAAAATATTCTAAAATAATTTAAAATCATTTTGAAATAGGGGATTTTCATGAATGTCTTTTAATATATAACGGGTTGGTCTAAAAATTGATTAAAACTAATCATTAGCGAAAGAAATAAGACTTTTACAAAATTGTGACAAACAACGTCAAAACCCGAACCAGCGGTTGAAACGTTGACGTAATGTATGGAAAACGTGATATTAAGATACGAAACGTTATTGTATTTTTTATACAATTCATCGATCATTATTGTTACAAGTATAAGTAATATGGTCAAACATTTATTGGTGATAATTTACAAATACTTTGAATTTATTATAATATATTTTAAATGATAAAATCAATAATTTGGTTAATATAATATTTTAGAATATTTAGATTATATTAATAAGATTTAATTAATTAACAACAATAAATCAATTATTTATGATGTTTATCCAATTATTATTAGATTTAATATACGATAGTTTAGTTATTTAATTGTTTATAATTTATTGATATTTATTATTAATTTAATTAAGAGTTATCTTTATCCAATTCATATTAGTTTGACTTTAAAAAGTCAAAATTAAAATTTTAGAATTAAAGTAATTAACGGCTAAGATTAAATCTTTTATTAAATGAAGGGTCTAGATCATCTAATAATCTTTTTGAAGTTAGTATTTTATATATATACTAGTTTAACACCC
Organism: Pulicaria dysenterica; assembly: GCA_947179395.2. Lineage (NCBI taxonomy): Eukaryota > Viridiplantae > Streptophyta > Magnoliopsida > Asterales > Asteraceae > Pulicaria > Pulicaria dysenterica. Next base: position 72,074,363 of record OX359290.1, on the reverse strand, counting down.
CGTGTACAAACACGAGGATGATTAAAATGAATTTTGAATGTTTCTCGCATTAAACAGTACTAACATATATAGTAAATAATTGTAAATCATACAAAAAGTATCGCAATAATGAACTTCACGATATTATTTTTAAAAATGAAACTTTTGAAGAACATGAAAATCTTAAGGTTTTTGACATAAAAACAACTAAATTCAAGAGACATTAAAAAAATGAATAGACATGATTGGTGAAAAATATTTAAAAATAAATGATGACATTTGATCCTATTCCTTTAATAAAAATTAAAAAATAAAGATAAATTTATTTTAAATCTAATTAATTATTAATCGTATTGGTTGTATTTGTTATTTGAAATGTTATCCTTTAATTTAAATTTTAATCTTGTTTAAATTTTAATTATTGGTCGTATTTGCTTAATTAATTATTGGTTGTATTTCTTATCTTAATCTTGTTTGAATTTAAATCTTGTTTTTTTTAACCATCGTAATCCTATTTCTTTATTAAAATTAAAAGATTAGAGATTAAAGAAAGATTTGAAAATTTTATATGATAGTTTGACTCTAAAAAGTCAAAATTGAATTTTTGATTTTGAGTAAATGAATGGTTAAGATTAAATTTTTTATTAAATGAATGGTCTAGATCATTTAATAAATTTTATCTAATTAGTCTTTTATATATATTAGAAGATTAGAAGATATATCAAGTTTACCTGCTAATTATGATATCTAATATTCGACCCACCAGTTAATCATTTTCTTCAAAAATAGATTTTGTTTGGTAAGTCATGCCTTTAGAGATAACAATTAAAGAAAATTGTGTGTGCAGATATAATAGGTGGTTCTATATTTATAAATACTTTAAATAATTAAAAAAATATAATGACTAACATATATATCCTTTATTTAAGGGGGCTAACTCGTACATAAAAAAATGTATTCATCCACAACCGGTACAAACATTTATCAGCACTTGATACAATTTGATAATGCATAAGTTGTTCTGTATGAACAATTTTTTGTTGTGTACAAATTATCACCCTTTATATAAGGTGTTTACGAGTGTAAAAACATATATCTTATCCCTAACAAGTTAATATATGGAATGGATTTGCATAAAAAACGGATTAATTGAATAAGCATTAATGTTAATTAGTTAATTTGAAAGACTGATTGAATGGTAATTAACTCATTTAATCATAAGTTGGTACGTTAATACATATTTTGTTAAATAACTACTAGCAGCGTACCCGCGCAATGCTGCGGTAGCAAATAGGTTTTATTTTACAACATCTCGCTTTTAATAATGAAATGATATGTTATTCGCGCGATTCAGTATCACGAAAAAGTTGTCTACACCGACATGTCCGTTTTTTTCAATTCTTTTATTTGCAGCTAACTATTTTATTAATTTTAGAAGTAAATTTTAATATACATTAAAATAAGAAAAAGATTTATATAGATGAAATAAAGAGACAAAAGTTAATACTATTTTGAAAATTATGTTGATTGTGGATAATCGTGTTAATGTAAGAAAGTGTGTTTTAAATAAATAAAAAGTTAAAGTAAATTAAGAGAGAATAAAATGCTTAAAAATTGAGCGAGTGAGATTAATTTAGTGGATATAGTGTGTTTTAAATAAATAAAAAGTTAAAGTAAATTAAGATAGAGAATGAAATACTTAAAAATTGAGTGGATGAGACTAATTTATATAAATTAATGGTCAAGATTTTATCTTGATTGAATTTTTAGAACTCTTAAAATTAAAGAGGAGAGAGAATATTAAATGATTTATATATTAGTATAGATAAATTATAAAGTATATGGATAAGAAAATGTAATTAATGTTTTACAAAAGTCAATTTTCAGTCAATGATATTTAAACGGCCAGCCATCGATTTTAAATTCGTAACCAATCAAGTTTCATAACTCATGAGATACTTCATCTAATTATTAATGGTAACATGGTGATCTTTATTTTCATTATATAACCATTTGGACGTTAAAGATCTTTCTCTTTGAACAACAATTCAATCAAATAACTTTTCGAGTTAAATTTAAACACGAAAAAGGATTGTAAAGTTGCACTCACCGTATTGTCGGGCTGCATCGTAACCCCCTCCATAACCCTTGATACCACCGGGGTTAAGCACAATAATGGACTAACTAGGACTTGTCCTAGTGGTATGGAGGGTTTACTTCACTATGAGGTCTCGAGTTCGAGCCTTATTGTGAGGATTTCCAACAAAAAATGGAGGAGGGTTTTACTCTCTCATGGCGCATGGCTTGAGGCTTGCATACTGCCCTATATAGATGTCAGTGCGGACCCAGCTCACTAACATAACTTCGTTGTTTAAAAAATACACAATAATGGAAAACGAACGATACGTCTCAACTCTGGTCTCTTTTGGTACTTGTATCAAATACATATTTGCACGATTAGTGAACATTGTTTTTTAAACAAAAATGTGTACACTTGGATAGACATAAAAAAACAAGTAATTAACTCTAAATTAGAAAGATAATTATATATAGTGTCACTAGCTTATAGCAATGATATGTTTATGGATTAAATTCATATATACACTTATTAAATATTAAAATATCGTATAGTCCAGTTTAACTTTTAAATATTATATATACCCTTTTTAAGCTTTCATAATATCTTATTGACCCAAGTTAACTTTTAAATATCATATATACCCTTCTTAAGTTTTCATAATATCTAATTCGTCCAAATCATCATTTTTATCATTTTAAATGAATTATAATTATAAAATATAATTAAATGACTATTATACCACTCTTTTAAATCTATTTATAAAATTTCACTTATACCCTTACTAAACTTTTTAAATATCACATTTATCCAAGTTATATATTATACATACATACATACAAGCTTTCCAAAAAAAACATACATACATACATACATACATACATTCATATAAGGAGTTAACGCACCAATCAAGAATTACGTTGAAAGTATATTTTAAAAATAATTCTAATTCTTTAAAACAGAAGCAATATTACGTTGTAAACAATAATTTTTTAAATAAACATTTTTAAACATAAATTTACTAACACTTATGAAAGATATGAACATTGCCGGAAGTAATTTGCCCACAAACACATTAATTACGCTAACATGCAAATATAAAAACAATTCAATAGTAATTCTTCGTACTAGCTGAAAATATTGCCTATCAAATTTATGCAGATGAGATTGTTAAGTGACATCTTTTGGCTCCTTTCACAAATAGATTTATAAAGTTTAGTAAGGGTATAGGTATAATATTATAAATAGATTTAAAGAGGGGAATAATAGTCATTTGATTATATTTATAATCACAATTCATTTGAAATGATTAAAAATGGATAAAAATGATGATTTGAGCAAATAAGATATTATGAAAGCTTAAGAAAGGTATATATGATATTTATAAGTTAAGATTGGCCGGTAAATAAAATATTATAAAAGTTAAAAAAAAGTATATATGATATTTATAAATTAAATTAGATAAATAAAAAATTTTAATTTTAAATAATGGTTTATATAAAATTAACACTATGAATCTATGATCATCATTTTCATCTTTCATAAATGTATGACCTGCCCAAATGAAATGGACAACCAAAATCAATCGAGGTAGTTGTTTTTTGTGGGAAGCAACGGTGAGAATAATCGGTTATTATATATGGTGGTCAGATCCATCGTGTGCGGTGAAATGAGGACTTTATAGATTCTTGTAATTGGGATTCATATGATATCCATGTTTATGTTGTTTTTAGTTCAGATAGAGAATTTATTTTGATATGTAAGTCCAGTTGTTTTAACCTTTACTATCTACAACTTGTAGTAATTGGAGGGTCGTTTTGAGTTTTAATATAAATATTGCTTTAAAAAAAATAGATAGAGGTAGATATATAAAATAGTGCCATAATTGAAGGATGCTTTAAGTTATAAAAATAAAAAATACAATCTAAAGTCTAGGTGAAGGTGACCTCTATGATCCTATCTATGTTTGTACATCACTTTCAAAAAACTACTTCGTTGTTCTTATTGTAATGTTATACTTTCAAATTATATTAAATATTAAATATATATTTGACAATAACTTCTATAGTATATGATTATATAAAAAATATATAATATCAAATGGATACGTTATTCACCGTTTGAAATTTTTTCAAAGTAACGTTATCAAACTAGCTTAATTTTGAATTCAAATTTTGCACTGCATTACTAGCGATAGATGGATATTTAAGTTTCATTATGTGTATGAATTATGATCAGCCTGAACCAATTAGTATTATATTTTTTTCTTTTTGAAATAACTTTGAACAATAATGTCACGTATTAAATAACGTGTGTGGCATGTGCTTATTTTCTTTAAACAAACACCTACTAGCTAGTTTAGAGCAACCCATAACCCTTATTAAGTACATAATAACATCACTTTTCGTCTTATGTATGACACAATTTAACACACTCTTTTACGTGTGGCGCTTTTTTGTGCCTAACATGTCGTACTTATGGACCTGGAGTCCGTGTGGCTTTGAAGATTTGAACCAACTACTGATAAACCTTGCTCTCATAGCATACAAATTTGTAGGGTTCAAACTCAAAACCAATTGACTAGAAGAGGAGTAGCGCATGATCTTTATTAAACATATTACAAAGTAACTTTTCATTCAATATGAGACATCACTCAATATTCATATATTATCACAATCAGTGTAGTATCATAAGTGTTCAATGGAGATTTTGAAGAAACAATGTATGAGCATAGATCCTCATTCCATAATAATAACTCTATCTAGTATACATTGAGTTAATGACTGTATTGATACCCCTTTGAAGCTAAACTGGTGTATGATTCAATGAATAAAAGCATATATGTACGTAGTATGGAGAAGATGAATTGCAGGTATGTGTTAGTCATGGTTTTATAAAACTTGTCTTGGTTTTGGTATGGTTCTGTCAAAGCTTGAGCCTTGACCACGTCACCACGATATTGTGTAAGGCTTAGATGTAAGGTTTGACGTACGCTCAGTGGCGGATTTAGAAATTTATTTAAGAGTATGCACTTCATTAAGGTTTAACTTAGAAGATAAACACATCCACTGTTTCTACTTAAAAATATTTTATTTTAAAAATATAACACTAGGAATTTTGTTTAAGGGTATGCAAGTGCATACCCACGCATACACACAAGTCCGCTACTGCGTACGCTAAGGTCCAGTTTGATATGCATTTACATAATCCATGTTATTTGAGGTATGTTAGAGGTACTTAGCTACATGAGCCGAATATATATAGTTATTCAGTTATAAAAATGGTTAGATATACCGAAAATAAAGAAAAAGATCGATACACTACGTTATATTTGTTTGAATAATTTTATATACATAATTATAATTTATATACAAAATTGTCGTTTTAAGTCACGTCTTATAAAACACCATAATATCGCTATAACTTCCACAACTTATCACTTGAAGTTATTGTCACGCCTGCTCTCGAAATTATTTGTGTATCATGGAATTGGTTATACTTGTGATTTGGTGTTCCTCGTTATAAACCAATTAAATGCAGGGGCGGACCTGCCATTTGTGGTGGGGGGTCAAGCGCCACCGGTCCTTCGACGGTTCGCAGTGTTAATTTTCGACTTTTTGAGACGATGCTACCGGTAAATTTTCGGGGTGCACCGGTGATACCACCAAAATCAAAGGAAAAAAGAAACTTTTTATAAAAAAATAATAAGAAATAGTTTAATCTTTCGGTTTATACCTTTAAAATACTTTAATTTACCTTTAAAATAGCATTTTAGTTAACAGGTCTTCATATAAATTGTGTTTTGTTTTAAATTTTGGCCTTAAAATACCAGAAAAACAGCCGAAACCTCGTTAATCCGACCCGATTAATCGGAAACCCGAAAAAAAAACCCGAACCAGACCCTCAAACTTATTTAATTTTATTCTCGCATTATATGATGCTACCGGTCTCCAGAAATCTGGGTCCGCCACTGATTAAATGGATGGCACGTTACACACACATTACATATTGTCTTAAATAGAATCGTCCACATGGGCTCACTCCTTTAAATGCTTACATTATGTTATGTCGTCTGCCATAAAGGTACTTAACTCTGAAGCCGAACTCGAGTGACACTGCTACATGTGTGGCTATAAAGTCCGGTTTACATTGACCAGTTTTGACCAAAACTTGTTTATAAAGACTACTACTGCATTCCTTTCATCATTCATCTAATATCTTTATCACTCTATTAAACTACATTTATCAATTTATTATGGAATCAACAAGCCATAATAAATTCATATGTTCTTCGAGATATTCGATCATTTGTGTTCTTCCATGCATCTTCATATATTCTTAATCATCTTCGATAAAACCAAGATTTCGCAACATGATAATCTAGCAAAGATTTCGAAGGTTGAGAACAAACTATCTTCACCATTTGAGGGATGATGTTTCACAACATACCGACGTATAAGAAATGGTTTTCAACTCCATATTGACACGATCAGTTATATATGTTCAAGGAATAGAAACTTTTATACATGGTTGAAAATGTATATTAGTGTTTAATTATTAATGTCATTAGCATCTTTTAGTTTTCATCATGTATATATAGTGATTTAGAATTGTGTATTTGTTTAGAGTTTATGTTGATGATACATTGTTCTGTTCTTATAAATAATTCCTTAAATCTTTTATTTTCTGTTTGAATTATTATTAATTTTAATTCAAAATATATATTATGTATTCAAATGGTTATAAAAGTTCCCTAATCGTCACATCCTTTAGACATAAATCGGTACATCTCTTCAAAGGTCAATCATGATCAACCACTACTAGAGAAACTGAAATTTCCGACGAAATTTAGCGACAGATAAAAACCGTCACTAATTAGCGATGGATCTGCGACCGAACCGAGTAATTAGGTATCAACGACAATCTGCCGCTGTTCCCTCGCTAATTTGCGACAGATTTCAGACCGATTTGCGACAGATGACAAATTCGTCGAAAATCTATCGCAAATTAGCGAGGAACAAAAGCATCTCTAATCCGTTGCTAATTAGCGACGGATTACGAAATAAGGTATACCGTAGCCAATGCCTCACTAATTAGCAAGGGATTTGCGAGAGATTGTGAGGGAACATAGTTATCAACGATCATTGGTATACCGTCGCTAATCCGTCGCTAAATTAGCGACGGATTTGCGACGGACTTGTGGCTTTTCCTTGCTAATCCATCGCAAATTAGCTAGGGAAAAAATCTATCTCTAATCCGTGGCTGATTAGTTTTGATTATAAAATGTGATATGAGTATGAATATAGGTAGTAGTAACTATTAATTGTTGATGCGGGTAATAACGGGCATTAACGGGTCACTAATAGGCCACATGAGTATGAATTAGTCATGATGAGCCAAATAAGTATGAATTGGTCAATATAAGGTTAATCTTTTATATATGCTATAAATTAGTCATGTTTTGTTGTAATGGACACATGAGTATGAATAGGTAATGATGTGTGTAACTATGTTGTTATAAATCAACCATAAGCGGTTAGTAGTTAATATGGTTGAAATTGTGTTTTGATGATGGTTATTAAATTCGTTAAATTGAAAGCAATTATGATATATGTTTGTTGGGTGTGAGGTAGGTGTGTGTATATGGTCATGCTATATCTAAATTGGTTAAATTGAGTTTTCACAAGTAATATTGGTGTAAATGATCATGATACATCTTACTTGGTCATATTTAATTCTTTTAATGGTTTATATATAATTGTTTATATGTCAAATTTGGATTGTAATATGTACTTATTATACTTAGGTACTCGAGCTGAAACAACAAGTACAAGAATTGCATGAACGAGAACAGAGGATTTTAAAGGAAATGGAAGAGTCCCGTAAGGAAATGGAAGAGTTTCGAAAGCGAGAGATGGAAGAGTATAAGAGAAGAGAAGAAGAGTCTCGCAAGAGATAAGAAGAGACACGAAAGGCTAATGATGAGCGGTTTAATCAACTACAAGAGATGTTACTTTTACATTTCCGTGCTAACCCTCCCCCTCCCCCTCCTAGTTAGTTATTTACTTGTATGTTAATGCCAACTTAGATTCCAAACATTATCGACTGATAACCTAACTCCAAACACTATTATAACTTTTAAATGTCATTGGATCTTTGAATTTGGTATCAAATGTGGTGCTATGTTTATTATTGTATTGAATAGGGGAATTTTATAAAAATATAGAAAATATTTAGCTGAAATTTTAAAAATCCGTCGCTAATCCGTCGCTATAATATTCATGTTTCAGGACAAATTTTGTCGCTAACCCTCAGAGCCGTCGCTAATCCGTCGGAAGATGTCCTTCTCTAATCCGTCGGAAGATTTCCGTCGCTATATATTCCGCCGCTAAACTGTCGGTAACGCACGTTTCAAGCATTTGGTGAACACCGTCGCTAATTCGTCGCAAAATGCTTAATCACCGACCTTTTAGCGGCGCCTACATTAATCGACGCTAAGCCATTAGCGAGGAACGTATTAGCGACGGGTAATTTCTGTCGCAAATCCGTCGCTAGTCGCAATTAGCGACGAATTAGCGACGGAATCGGCCATCACAAATCCTGAATTTTCTAGTAGTGAACAGTGGTCAATTTAAGGTCGATCATCAAAAGTCACTTATGGTTAGTAAAGGTCAATCATGATCATCAAAAGTTACTTATGGTTAGTAAAGGTCAATCTTTGCATTGTTAGTTTTGGTAGATCATAGTCAAACTTCGTCAACAAAGATCTTCCATGGTCATTGCTGTTTAATAACGGTCAAACATGGTCATTCTTAGTTAGTAATGGTAAATCATGGTAAAGAAAAAGGTAAAAAACTATCAACAACATCAAATCATGGTCAGCAAAGATCAAGTGTGGTCATTCTTAATCAATAATGGTTATTCTTGGTCAATAAGTATTAACCATAGTCTAACAGCCAATCATGGTCAATCTTGGGTACACTTGATTCTTGGTCAATAACAACCAATTATGGCTAATATTGGTCAACAACAGTCTATCAATGTTGCCATATAGAAGACTTCAAACCAATGTTGAAGCATGAGTCTCAACCTGCAAAGCTTAATTTAAAGTGAGTAATTTCATCTAGTTCATGTATTGTATATCTTAAATATTAGTTGTCTTGGAATTTACATAGTTTTATGTGTTATTAGGAGTAGAAACTAGTTGTTCGTCTTTTCTTGAGCTTGGATTTTCTGCATCCTAGTTCATGTGATCCTTTGATATTCATATGAAAAATGATTTGCAAGTATAAATTCTATAAACATGGGGCCAACCACATCTAATATGCAATTGGCATGGTCTTTTTTAATTTTTCGACTCCTTTAAAATTATGAACATGATCTTTAGATTCCCTTGTTCCATCTTACTCATTTATGTTCGAAGGTAATTCTAATCATGTGACATGGCAAGATTCTCGGTTATGGGAGATAGTAGAGAGTAGTTTTTAGTTATAATAGGAGTATTGTAGGTTCCTAAGGTTATCCATATGTTTAAACTAACACAAAAATTCCCTACACCTTAGATTGAAGCATTGAATCGCTAGTTTGGATTACTCGATGCAAGTGTATGTAATGATAACTTGACGATCGCCGATCTCTAAGAGGGAGAGCTCGGAACCGAGGATGGAAAAGGAGTTGATAGATGGTATTTCACCCTAAACTTGAATTGGGTTAAAGTTGTATGGAGTTTGGATCACCATTGGAGCCAATTTACATACATCCAAGGTTCTTATAGTCAGTGGTGCTCTTGAAGATGATATTGGCAGAAGCTTAAAGAGATACCATGAGATACTAGAGGACTAGAGGATTGGTAATCATAATTAAGGAGATTTGATGATATAGATAAAGGGATGAAGTTATCATTTTTTATAAAAAGTGATGGAGTTTTCAGTTGTAATGGAGAAATGTATAAATAAACTGGTTCTAGTTGTTAGTTTCTAGAAAAAGTTTCTAGAATAACATGTCCTTATGTATCCACAACAGTACGAGTACTTTGTTTCACTTTAGGCAGACTCTAATAAAAATCGGATTTGATATATATTTAAATATTAACATATTAAACTAGTCAAAATTATTTTTTCAACGAGATAGTTTATAATTAAGCTAAGCAATTAAAAAAAACTATTTATGGGTTAAGTTAACAAAATAACAATAACATTAACCTTTAATTAACTATTTAAAAAGGTTTGTGGATTAGCTTATTTCTAGACTATTAACTTACGAAACTTTGAATATACTTATAATATTAGTATTTTATCAACACGATGTCACAGTGTATAGAGAATAATATTTTTGAGTTTTGCCTTATTATCTAATTTGACATTGCACAAACAATGAATTTTTGTTCCTCATTTTGTAACCGCATGCACTAAATGGTCATGGGTTATAGACTTATAGCGTTTCAAAATTAATTATTATTCTACATTGTAATTGAATTCCGTTCTGTAACCTATTAATGAGTTAATTTATATTAGTTTTAGAAATTGAAAATCAACATTACTTCATTATTCGCTTTTCATACTTCAATTTAGAAAATACAATATATGCTTTCATGCATCAATCTTTTTTAATTTATTTTTATCTAAAGTAAATTTAATTAGTTTACTTTAATTAAGAAAATGATAAAACATATAAATGCGTATTATATAAAAATAAAATAGAAAAGAAGTTTAAAAGTAAAATTTACCATTATTCATCGTTCTCATCTTCTAATGCTAGCATACTCAAATACTTGATTTAATCCAAACGTAGATTATTATGCGCTTGGAAAGACTATAGTTTGCAAAGACTCGTGTTTTAAAGTTTGGGTCATATCTTGTATGTGCTCTGAAGACAGCAGGAGATCGCTTTCATCGTAGATATATATTACAAGTCTCTTGTCTTGTAAAATTTGTGTAATGTTAATGCATACATGGTCACATATTGAAAAGTTCACTTAATTGTTTTGATGATGATAAAAACATGAACATGTGATATTATTCCTTATCAAAATTATTCATATGTTCGTGTGTTACATTTCTAATATATGAACAAAAGTTAAACAGATAATCAAATGAATGACAAATACATTTAAGACCTCAAATCAACAAGCAATATGCAGAAGGTCTTCCACTGTCGATTGGCGGTCGACCGTGGGTTCGTGTGTGACATGAGATGAGATAAATGTTAAACTCAATAACAAGAATTTCGGATGAAGGCAAAATGCAACCGTGATGTTACAATAAACTTCAACATGGATGAAATGTTCTCACAAATAATTTTTATAAAAGAATATTTTATTCAAACTTTTATAGATATCAAATGCATAAGTCGATTACTCCATCTATATTTTGAAAGTGTTCAAGTTCTGTAGTTAGGGTTTGATTATTTCATCTTCATACATCTACATGTGTTGTTTGATCAGAGTAAGAAGTAGTAAAAGATGCAGTTACTATGCATTAATATATGCGGTAAAGATGTAGTAAAAATGAAGTAAAAGATGTAGTAAAATGCATTATAACAATAAGGTTTATTTTTTTCACCGTAACGTGAAGGAATGTAATGGAATTGAAATCAAATTCCGTTGTATACTGCGTTTGGTAACATTATTTGGAAAGGAATTAACTTGTTTGAAGTATTTATATTCCCTTTAGGTAAAGGAATGTCATTCCATAACTAACATGAATGAAATTAAAATCATATCTATTCCTTCGCATTACGGTGAAACAAACGAGACCTAGCAGATACAATCTAATAGAATAAGTTATGAAATGCACAATTAATATAAAAGAGGCAATACTATATACAATGATAATGATAATTACAAATGCAGTAAACATATATATAGTAAGTTACATAATGAGTGTTATGTAGGTGGGTTAAAATCTACAGTAACCATACTAATTAAAACATAACGGTAAAGTGTGTGAATACTAGTTTCATAGTTATTGCATATGTTACACCATCTTAGAATACATAACCAAAAAAATTAAATTGTATTAGTGCATGAAAGTTAAATACCATTGCAATTAATTTTAATGATTAAACATAAATAAGTCTAATATAAAAGATGCAAAAACCTCAATGCAGTAAATTTGATTTCGATTGTAAAAAATTAGTTGCATTTTAGTTTAAGTTATACACTTAGAACAAGACGTCGAAATTCTTTTGAGATTTAAATAGGTTTTTAAGGGAGGTTAGAAGACATTAATTTCACTTCTTTGTTTGTCTGTCTATCACGATTGAGCCATAGACTTACTGAGATAGCCGTGTTCATAAGCTCTAGACTAAATATTTGTCCTAATGTTGTTCGCTGTGTTGTAACCTTAAAACCATAAAAGATGCAGCAAATCACTTGATGACAATCAAGCGGGATGACAATGGACAAGAACTTAAAGCATATGCAAGAAGAATTGAAAGTGATGATTATGAGCAATTTTCGTGTATATTGTCAAACATAAAACCTCTCCCTTTTAAAGAGAAACAAGACACGTACCACTACTTCATAAAATGAAGAAAAAATGAAACATGAAAACATGGGCATCCCTAAAATCTCCTTTATTCTAGCACAACCTAACTTACTGGGAAAAGAGAACTAAAGCAACAATTAAAACATATTTCTTAATTCATACAACATCCCACTACTACTCAATGCATGGGCATGGACACATAACCATCCACCTTACTTACACTCGCTTTGTCCTCAAGGCAAAAGTTAGGGTAAGAACGAGCAAACCGCCATTTCGTTTCCCTGGTTGTCTCTTCACGAGGGCACCCCACCCACTTGACCAGAAGTTTTGTCTTAGGCCGATACTTCCGCCTTGAACCACCCGTTCATCCAAAATTCCTTCCGGTTGGAGTGTCTGAGGGACATCTAAGGCTGCTGGAATTGGGTCAGTAACCAGTCCAACACATTTCCTTAGTAAACTAACATGGAATACGACGTGTATGAGTGACACATGTGGCAACTCAACCCAGTATGCCACTGGTCCCACCTACCCAAGAACCTGGTAAGGCCCGAAGAATCAGAGACTGAGTTTATTGGACCCTAGAATGCCACTGACCTCTGGTGGTATGGTTGTAACTTCACAAAAACCAAATCACCAACCTCAAATTCCAAATCCCACTTTTGATGATCTACTTGAATCTTCATGCGATGTAGTGCTGCTAGCAAATTAGCACATAATCGCCTACATAACTCATCCCGATCACGAAGGTACTCATCAACGGCTTGTACGTTTGTCTTGGCCGGAACATAAGGAATCAACTTTGGGGGAGACCGACCATACACAACTTGAAAAGGCATCATTTTAGTAGAAGAGTGCACCGAGGTATTGTAACTATACTCCGCCTAAAGTTGCCATTAGACCCATTTTTTTGGTTTATCACCAACAAACCATCTCAAGTATTGTAATCGTGCAATTGACAACCTCCGTTTGCCCATTGGATAGAGGGTGCTAACTAGAAATAATATATAAACCGTTCGACTTGGGCAAGCCTTCCACAAAATATCCATAGTCACATCTTCCTAAACCTGCTCTGGAACTGGTAGGGGTTGTAATAACCCAACAGGTTCCATACCATCAGTTGTAAAGCGTTGACAAACCGAACATTCACGGATAAACCGTTTAGCCTTTCTTTTCACATGATCCACCAAAAACTCTATTTGACCTTAGCCAAGGTTTTGTGGAACCCAAAATGGCCTCCTTCTGGTGAGGAGTGACATACATCCAATATTGTAGGTAATAAGGGAGAAGTGGGAGTGAGCAAAATGGCCCCTTCTCGAAACCATACTCTATCTCGAAGCATCACACCCTTCTGCGAATTACTAGGCTAAGAAGAAGGTAAACCATAATAATAAGGAGCGGTCCTGACTTCTTTTTGAACTTCAACTTAAAAAGTAAACAGGGATGAGAAATAGCTAAGAAATGACACTCAGGTCATCGGGAAAGTACGCCCGCTCCTATATTTCACATTCCTTTTTGTACTCGATTTTGTAATCATAATCCAAAAGTTTTGGTAACCATTGTACTTAAGCCGATGTAGTGAAATATTCTTCCAAAAGATATTTAGGCTCATATGATCCGTCTTGACCAGAAAGGGTCACCCTAATAGATAATGCCTCCATTTATGAACCGCCTTAACCACCGCCAACATTTCTTTTTTGTAGGTTGACCTGTTCAATATGGCACACGTTAAAGGCAATATGGTACCCGTTAAAGGGGCACTAAAATAGGCAAGGGGTCATCCATTTTAAGTTAAAACGGCCCCTATTTCAACCCCATTTGCGTCACACTCAGGGGTGAATGGAAGGGACCAATTGGGTAACCTCAAAGTAGGCGCTGTTACGAGAGCCTTTTTTCAATCCTTGAAGGCTTGATTAGCATATTCATTCCACTAGAATGAAGTCTTCCCCACTAACATGTGCAAGGGTGTTGCAATACCTCCAAATCTATTTATAGACTTGCATTAATACCCGTCCTACCCGAGAAAACCACGAACTCCTTTTGCGTTGGTAGGTGTGGGCCAAGATAACACGGTTTGGATTTTATCTGATTCAACTACCACCCCATCAGATGAGATAACATGGTCTAAATAGTTTACCTGTGTGACACCAAATCCATTTGCATCCGAATTTCCTTCATAAAAGATCACATCTCTCTCTCTCTCTCTCTCTCTCTCTCTCCCCCTCTAATTATATAAATTGAAAAATTAAAAAATGGTCTCATGACCGTTGGCACGATTCCCGACCGGAATTTCTCTCTCTCTCTCTCTCTCTCCTCACTTTCTGTCTCTCTTACGTACCTCCTGCCTAAGAATTTTGCTATTTTCCTGTACCAATTGTTCAAGATGTCTTCATATGTAAGCATGCTACATAAGTGGTACCGTCCTTGTGCCCTCACCATTTCATAAGCTTTTTGGATCATCTCACCCATTTTATATGGTTGAGAGGCTTGATCTCTAGATGTATTATAAGTGTATGATACTAATATGATATTTCGAAAATTAAAATATGTCCTACTTCAATTAGGAGTTACTGTAACCACGAACAGTTTTAGTGAAGTGTGTTTTTAAGTACTTGAACATTACTTGAATCAAAATGTTAGATTGTAACAACACTTACGTTTAACCGTGGTAGCTATATATACTAAGGGTAAATATGTACACCTCAATTTATATATATACCTTAATCAAAATA
Source organism: Pulicaria dysenterica (assembly GCA_947179395.2). Classification (NCBI taxonomy): domain Eukaryota; kingdom Viridiplantae; phylum Streptophyta; class Magnoliopsida; order Asterales; family Asteraceae; genus Pulicaria; species Pulicaria dysenterica. The sequence goes on along the minus strand of OX359290.1, from coordinate 72,059,091 downwards.
TAAAAAATGAACCTTATAACTAATTAATAATAATATAAATATAGAGTAGGATGGTCAGAATCCTTAGTATAAGATGTATAAATCATCACACACACATATTGCATCTTATCATCAAACACACACACATACACACATACACACAAACACACACACACACACATACACACACACACACACACATATATATATATATATATATATATATATATATATATA